>JAUIMM010000039.1:29352500-29432500 GCA_031769625.1 Taudactylus pleione | reverse complement strand
TCATCCATGTCTTTAAATAATACAATTTCAAGTATGTTACAATAAATGCAACATTGTTGAGATATAAAGTAACCCCAACTTTTCCATTCGCTTGAAAGAATAAAGGGATGATTCTTTTTTATTTAATTTTATTGAAGCACAATAATTGTAAACATAACAACAGTACAATAGTTACACAGATACATTTAGTGTAAATTGTAAAAGTGACACATTTATGACACATATACAAAAAAATTATTTCTAAAAACTTGTACAATTATTTATCAACAAGTTTCTTCTCCAATATATTACTGTAGAACAATATATAAAAAGCAATATGAATTTGAATAATGTGAGTAGGTAAAGGGGTGTTTCTTATTGTGCTCATGCTCACAAAGGTTACAATAGCAGAGAGTTTGTAATGTTTGTTTCACGTTTATGCTATTCTATTGTATTTGTGTGGTCAGCAGCAATTTTGTTCCAAGGGTTCTGATGGGTGCTCCTGGTATAATTTTTTATGCTGAATCCCAATAAGCAATTAGATTTTTCCTATCAGGCTAGAGCTGGGTACACACTAGACGGTATATTGGACGATTTGTCAGTTTGAGCTGAATTGGAACGACACATCGTCCACATTGTCTAGTGTGTACACACTTTTGCGCGCTCTTGTGCATCGGTCCTCGCATCTGCTTATCTGCTGTACTGCACGGCAGATGAGAAAATATCTTTAACGGTTTTGAACAAATCCTGGTTGGTATGCCCAACCGGATGACCAGGCGTAGACCGGGAGGTGGGTCGGGAGCGGGGCCGCCTCCCTCCCCGCGGCTGCCGCTGTGTGTGTACGGGCGAACAGCTGATCTGCAGACATATCTGTCCATCGGCTGTGCTGCGATATCTCTGTGAAAGACGTCGTTCACAGACATATCGTCTGTACTCACTGGCCGACGTGCAGCAGATATATTGACCGATCAATTGATAGGCCAATATATACCCAGCTTAAGGGTTCTGTGTGCCAAGCCTTGGAGAGACATAAGGTGGATGGAGATAAACCAATCAGCTCCTGTAATTTTTCAAACACAGCCTGTAAAGTGTCAGATAGGAGCTGATTGGTTGGTACTTTATCTCTCCAAGGCTTAAAGTAGGCTCAAGAGCGTACTTGAGCGTATATTTATTTATTGCCAATTATTTATATAGTGCACACAAATTACGCAGCTCTATGCTTTACTTGGCCAATTTTCGTTGGGAGCCAATTAACCTACCAGTATATTTTTGGAGTGTGGGAGGAAACCCACGCAAGCACAGGAGAATATACAAACTCCACACAGTTAGTGCCGTAGTGAGACTCAAACCCACGACCTCAGTGCTGTGAGGCAGTGATGCTAACCATCACACCATCGGAGCTTCCCATACATATATATGGGTTGATAGAGAAATTTCACTAACATATTTGAAATCAGCACAAAAAAGAATACTATAAGAATCGGGTATTCTCATCCTTTGGACACTTATTCCCCACTGTATTCCCCACTGTATTGATATCTAAGGGGGGAATTCAATTCAACGCGATGTTGAATAGAAGCGGGAGGGAGTTCCCGCAGCTATTCAATACACCGCGCTGTTTGGGCGCGCTAAGGATTTCTTCTCGCAACCCCCTGGGGATGCGCGGAGAAATTTGACTAAAGTGCCGGGTGCGCAGCAGTTTTTCTGCTTAGCGCGGCGCTAACAGAAGCACGCCCGGCACTTTGTCAGAGAGTGCCGGTTAACGCGCCTTAACACCATTATTAAGGTGCGATAGGCGCAATCACCGGCATTCTCTGACCACATAGCGCACTGAATTTAATAGCTCTGGGAGCTCGCTCCCGGCGTTATTCAATTTGCGTTCAATTTAATCGCCCCCTAAGTTACCAATAACATAGCAGACAAGTAGATTGGGAAACTTGTTATTACCAGGTTATCATTTGCTAAAAATAGGCTGCAGATCTAAATGGGCAATGGTATCAGTTGAAACTTTCCATTTCATAATTTCCTGTTGTGTACAAAAATGCCTTGTGTTTGTGATCAGAGTGTGAGCTCATTGTGTACTGTACTGTAATGGTTTAGAAAATGGCACTCCCACCCACGGTGATTGGGCACAGGCACACTGAAGCAGGTGTCCTTGTGGCTTGTCCTTCAAAATGTCTCAGATAAGGCAGCTCTGGCACAGGGACAATGGTTTTACACACCCCCTGGACACACCCCCTCAGACATAGACATACACCTTTAGACACAGAACACACACACACACACACACACTCTCTCTTTCTCCCTTACTCATTCTCTCCGATGTAGACAAGAAGATAGGCGACAGTGGAAGAAGCAGATCAATTACTCGTGTCTTTTTACATTAAAACTCTGGCGCATGACAGGGAGCCTCCCCTGATTTCACATCCCTGACGCAAGCTGATCTTTTCAAGCCTTTGTAAATAATAAGAGAATCTCTCAAAAACCATAAATTCTGACCCATACTTATGTTATTACAAAACAACATCTAGCCCAAATGACAATCTTGCATACTGTACTAACTTCCTGTCCAAGGGCCCCATTTACAAACTAAGGGAAATACCAGCGGGAATTTTCGTTTAGTATCACTGTGATACAAACGAAAATTCCACTGGTATTTAGTAATACTTATCCCTCCGGCGAGGTCCTGCGAAGTCCAGCGGAATCCTCGTACTCGACGAGGTCCTCTGCTGGGCTGCCGGCAGCCTAACGCTGCCAGCGACGGGGCTCCAGGACCATGCGCGACGGTCCGTCTGCGCATGTGTATGAGAGGGAGACCCAGCAGTGCTTGGAAGGCTTCGTTGAAGCCGGAAAGGCACCGCCGGGTCTCCATTGCCGGCAATGGGGCCCGCATCGCTCTCGCCATCTTAGATTACCGCTGTTTACTAAATTTACTTTTGTAAATGGGGCCCCAAATCTTTCTTGAATTGCATACTTGTATATACAGAAATCACCAGCATATTTTCTTTATCTTGTGCTTCCGCCACCCCTTCCCACTATTAAGACAAGAAATAGCTGAGCTGTGCATGAATTAAGCCTCCTCCTTTACCTCTCTAGTCTGTTTTCCTTTTAGCTATATGACTAATCATGGATAGGTGCGACTCCACCCTGTATAGACCTATGGCAGGGGGCACAGCCTTTCTACTCTGCTGAGTAACTGTGTGTCAGATTGAAATGGCTACAAAGTGGTATGTCAGTAAGGTGCATGTCCAGTAAGCCACTTATCTCTTTGGGCACCCTCCAGTGATGGTTACATCATGGTGGGCCAGCATTTAAAATCAAGCTCACCCTTACCTCCTGTTATTCTGGCTGTTGTCTTTCTGCTAGTTCAGACCTCCACATTCAGTTTTCTTCTCATTATCGGTCAATGTCCAGATATCCTATTAAGAGACTTTTGAAGACCTACCTTGAACAAGTAGAGTTTGTAATTAAAGCAGTGAAATAAACGTTATAAATGAACAAAGAATGTAGGCCCTGATTCAGAGGCGCTCGCAAAAATCGAGCGCTCGCTCTGAATCAGGGCGGGCGCTTGTTTTTTAGTTGCGGCCTCTTGGCCGCTCGCATAGCTGTGGATTACCACCTACAGCTTATGCGAGCGGCCAGGTGATGGTCACAATGGTCAAGACCATCGGGCTTACGACGAGACCCTTGCGGTACGGTCTCGTTGCCGCAAGCCCCAGTGGACTTCGTGCTCTAATAGAGCAGGAAGTCAACCTACTGCCATCACAAGTGATGTCAGTAGGGCCGTCCACAAACGGCAGGCATTCCTGTAGGAATGCCTCCGTTTGCCCAGCCACCCCCCCCCCCACCCCGCCTTCCAAACAGGGCGAGTTGTCGATCAACATCGACAGCCGTCCCTTTTGGATGCGAGCGCCGGAGCGATTGCTTTTTGCGCTCTCGCTCCGGGGCTCGTGCACGCACTGCCTAACAATCGACCCGCTTGCGAGCGCATATCGCTTGCGAGCGGGTCTGAATCAGGCCCCTAGTCCAATAATGGAAGACAGAATGTTGGAATAGCCACTTAGGCCCGTATTCAATTTGGAGCGCAATGCCGTTTTCGCGTGTTTTGGGCGAAAACTTTTCGCCAATGACGTCATTTTGCCAGGCGGAAAAGTATCGCCGTATTCAATTTAAATGTAATGTAATAGGTAAAAAATATTCACCTATGAATAGCAGGTGGAAAAAAGTGCAGAATTGGGGTTTTGGGGTGCAACATTGCGGGAACCCCCGTGCAGCCTTCAGACAGTCCCCCAAAGGTAAACTGGATCAAATTTTTTTTTTAAAATGACTTAAGAACACCCCAAAAAATCACTTTGAATTTGGGGGTGAAAAAAAATGTTGAGGGGCAAACTTAAAAATTAGCGAACTTGACTCTGGGGGGTCCCCAAGTATGTCACAGGTGTTTTTTTCATTGCAGGTGCTTGTGGCAGGTGGATTTTTCACAATTTTTAAAAGTTAACTTTAGCAACTTTAAAATATGCTGGCCCCCATTTTCAAGTACCCCAAATTTGCTGAGATAAGCCAATTTATGCAAAAAATACTCCTGAATACTATTCTGCACCACTTATACAAAAACGCTATTTAGCAGCTATTGAGCCCGTTTAAAAGCACCAAGGACCTCATTCAGAGGCGGTCGGAGGATGCAAGCGGTCGCTCAGAAACTGGGCGGCCACTTGCATCCTGACCGCCCGCCTCTGTTGCGGCCGTTAGGCTGTGGGTTTACACCCACAGCTCTAACGACCGCTCGGGTGATGGTCGCGATGGTCAGAGACCATCGCGACCATCGGGGCTTACGACGAGACCCTAGGGTAGGTTCTCACTTGTCGTAAGCCCCGGAGAGCTTCTGGCTCTGTCAGAGCCGGAAGCTCTCCACTGACATCACCAGTGATGTCAGTGGGGCCTCCCCCAAACGGTAGGCGTTCCCATGGGAACGCCTCCGTTTGGGCTGCCACCACCCCGGCCCGACTTTCAAACGGGGCGAGCTGTCAATCAACATCGACAGCTCGCCCCCTTTGGAAAGAGACCCGCTACGACCAGCGCTGTCGGTCGTAGCGGGTCTCACGCATGCGCACGAGGGAGCCGGCTCCCTCGTGCACATGCGCACTGTCCAAACATCGAGGCGGCCGTGCGGTCGTAGACCGTACGGCCGCCTCTGAATAAGGTCCCAAATACCTTCAGCAAGCCAAATCGGGGGTACCATAGGGAACCCCCATGTCAGAGCATCTTTTGGGGGGTGTTAGGCTGATTTCCCCAAATCTGACAGTATTTTCCGCTTGTTAAGTTTTGCCGGGTCCCGTTTTCGCCTACTTTCAAATTGAATACGGCGATGCGTGGGCAAGCGCACGATACTTTTCCGCCTGCAAAACAGGCAAAGTAGGCGAAAAGTCCGGGAGGCGATAAAGTATCGCAGCTCAGCTCAAATTGAATACGGGCCTTAGGGGTAAATTTACTAAGGTGAGAGTTTGTAAACTCTGGAGAGTTTGTGCATTTTTTACCACTCTCAAATTTACTAATGTCAAACTCGGAAGAGAGATCTCCTTTACTACTGGAAAATACAGGAGAGTTAGCAGACTCTCTTCAATTCACCATCGGCAAAACTAGAGAACCTTTTCACTAGTGAAGATAGGATTTGGGAATTTACCAAGCAGAGAGTTTCTAAACTCTCATGAGATCGGAAGACTCTCCTGTAAAAACTTGTGAAATAAATACACCTGCCTGTGATCTGTGAGTTTGGCAGAAACATACACATCATTGTGATCCATGTATGTTTCTGCCTGTAAATATTAGCAGTGCCAGATTAATGTCCACATGGGCCTGGAGCTGAAATTTATGATGAGCCTATTGTATGTCACTGCAGGGGAGGTGACAAGTGCCGTTGCAGTGTGACTGGTAATGTGGGGTCATGACCAGTGCGGTGTGGTGTTGGTTTACATAGGTGTGTGGCCAGTGCAGCGTTCTCCCAGGACACTCCGGGCAGTGCTGCATTTTCAGGTGCCGGTGGCCTCAACACATCTATGCAATGGCATGACGTTACACACTTAAGGGGAACGAGGTCAGCACAGGGCGCTCTGGAGTTAGCCCTGCTATGCCGCTGACTGTGCATGTGTAGGCCAGCACTCCTGTGCAAAGGATAGTGCTATGGCGTCTGGTGCCCTCCTAATTACCACTGCCTGTGAAGGGAGGGAACTATGTAGCAGTGGAATGGACGGCACTCTGGATAGCTTGTATAAAACACATTAAAATCCATTTAAGTTAGCAACATTTCAGAACTTGTATTCGTCCCTTCAGTAATCCTGACAAAAGAATGAATACAAGTTCTGAAGCGTTGATAACTTAAACTGAGTATTAGTGTGTTTTATACAGGCCATCCAGAGTGCCGCCCATTTGACTGCTATATATATGTGTATGTGGGTGTGTACATACATTACACACCCACATACACACCCACATATACATGTAAATTGTGATGGTACAGGGGCTTGAGGCACACTTAAGGGGACCGAAGCAGGTGTGGTGTGATATGTTGACAGTCATGAAAATGTTGACATTAGGGTTAGGCTACATGGGGGGTTAGGCACTAGGGGAAGGTTACGGTTATGCTAAAGGGGGAGGAGGATAGGGTTGGGCACTAGGGGAAGGATAGGGTTAGGCTACATGGGGGGGTTAGGCACTAGGGGAAGGTTAGGGTTAGGCTACATGGGGGGGTTAGGCACTAGGGGGAGGGTTAGGGTTAAGCTACATGGGGGGGTTAGGCACTAGGGGGAGGGTTAGGGTTAGGCTACATGGGGGGGTTAGGCACTAGGGGAAGGTTAGGGTTAGGCTACGGGGGGAGGAGGATAGGGTTAGGCACTAGGGGAAGGTTAGGGTTAGGCTACGGGGGGAGGAGGATAGGGTTAGGCACTAGGGGAAGGTTACGGTTATGCTAAAGGGGGAGGAGGATAGGGTTGGGCACTAGGGGAAGGTTAGGGTTAGGCTACATGGGGGGGTTAGGCTACATGGGGGGGTTAGGCACTAGGGGGAGGGTTAGGGTTAGGCTACATGGGGGGGGTTAGGCACTAGGGGAAGGTTAGGGTTAGGCTACGGGGGGAAGAGGATAGGTTTAGGCACTAGGGGAAGGTTAGGGTTAGTCTACGGGGGGAGGAGGATAGGGTTAGGCACTAGGGGAAGGTTACGGTTATGCTAAAGGGGGAGGAGGATAGGGTTGGGCACTAGGGGAAGGTTAGGGTTAGGCTACATGGGGGGGTTAGGCACTAGGGGAAGGTTAGGGTTAGGCTACATGGGGGGGTTAGGCACTAGGGGAAGATTAGGGTTAGGCACTAGGGGGAGGGTTAGGGTTAGGCTACGGGGGGAGGAGGATAGGGTTAGGCACTAGGGAAAGGTTAGGGTTAGGCTACGGGGGGAGGAGGATAGGGTTAGGCACTAGGGGGAGGTTACAGTTAAACTGCGCGGGAGGAGGTTAGGGAAAGGTACTATAAGTTAGGGGTAGGCATTAGGGTTAGGGGGGGATACTCACTGGAAGACTGGAGCCGCAGAGGTCATGACCGCTGGGACCCGGAAGCCGTGCTGGAGTCACTGCAGCCATCAGGAGCAGGTCAGTGAGCGCTGGGCCAACAGGGATGATATGTCGACATTCCATCACTGTCTACATGAATGTCGACACGGACAACTTCAACATTATGACCATGTTGACATTCTCCTATCAACATGATGAATGTTTACATATCATTCCACACCTGCCACAGTCCCCTTAAATGTGCCTGAAGCTCCTGTACATCCCTATTTACCACCGTGTGTGTGTATGTATATATACATATACACACACACATATATATATATATATATACACACACACACGTACGTGTATATATATATATACACACGTGTGTGTATATATATATATAAATGCACGTACATTTGTATATATATATGTGTGTTTATGTATGTATATAAACACAAGTGTGTGTGTGTATATACATATATACACACACACATATATATATATATTTATATACTGTATATATACACACACAAGTACGTACATACATATACGCGTGTGTGTATACATACAGTACATATACAAACACACACACACGTGTGTGTGTATATATATACATACATATACACAAATGTACGTGCATATATACACACATTTATAAACAGATTAGGTGGGTATAAGAGCTTATACACATAAGCTGTTATACCCACCTAATTTGATTGATAGATAGGTAGTAGATATATATTTACATGCATATATAGACAGGGGCCAGACATTACACTGACCTGAGTAAAAATCCTGACATGCTGGGCTGAGCTGCCTTTAGAGTAGAACAGTTCAGGGGCGTAGCCTCGGTATAATGGGGCGGAGCTTCAGCGGGTCTGTGGTGGGCGGGACATCAGAGGTGGGCTTGGCTTCAGCGGTCCGAGGGTGAGCGGGGCTTTGGCCTGGCCTATCGATCCACTTCAAGTGGAGTAGAACGGTTCAGGGGCGGAGCCTCGGTATAATGGGGCGGAGCTTCGATGGGTCTGTGGTGGGCGGGGCATCGGAGGTGGGCGGGGCTTCATCGGTCCGAGGGTGAGTGGGCCTTTGGCCTGGCCTATCGATCCGCTTCAAGTGGAGGGGAACAGGTGGGGAGGTCAGAATTCACTAAGCTGATTTTGGCAGCCATTGGGTGAGAGAGCTGACTGACAGGAAAAAAAAAAACAACTTTTTTTTTTCCTGTATGCACTGCTGTCTGTGAGGGCCTATTTTCAATGGGAGGCCTGGAGCTGTAGCTCCACCCGCCCCATTGTTAATCCGGCCCTGAATATTAGGGGTGTGCACCGGCCACTTTTCGTGTTTTGGTTTTGGATCTGGATCTTTCTTCGTGTTTTGGATCTGGATTGGTTTTGCCAAAACCACCCTTCCGTGTTT
The DNA here is from genome assembly GCA_031769625.1 of Taudactylus pleione. Lineage (NCBI taxonomy): Eukaryota > Metazoa > Chordata > Amphibia > Anura > Myobatrachidae > Taudactylus > Taudactylus pleione. Next base: position 29,423,571 of record JAUIMM010000039.1, on the reverse strand, counting down.
TGGGTTCTGGGTTTTGTGTTTTGGATCTGTATTTTTTTGAAAAAAAGCATAAAAACAGCTAAAATCACAGAATTTGTGGGTTTTTCTGCTCCTATGCAGAATGAGATTAACCTCAATAACCTTAATTTCCACTAATTTCCAGTCTATTCTGAACACCTCACAATAGTGTTTTTATGTCCAAAAGGTTGCACCGAGGTAGCTGGATGACTATGCTAAGCGACACGAGTGGGCGGCACAAACACGTGGCCCATCTAGGAGTGACACTGCAGTGGCAGACAGGATGGCAGTTTGAAAACTAGGCCCCAAACAGTACATAATGCAAAGAAAAAAAAGAGGCGCAAGATGGAATTGTCCTTGGGCCCTCCCACTCGCCCTTATGTTGTATAAACAGGACATGCACACTTTAACAAATTTTTCGGGCCACCCAAAGCGTCTCCTGCACGCCCCTGTCGCTTTTCAGAAAATTCTGCACCACCAAATTTATTGTGTGAGCAAAACATGGGACGTGCGGAATTTGCCCAGATGTAATGCCCGCACAATATTGGTGGCGTTGTCAGATATCACAAATCCCCAGAAGAGTCTAAGTGGGGTAAGCCACTGGGTGATGATTTCCCTCAGTTTCTCTAAGAGGTTGTCGGCGGTGTGCCTCTTACTGAAAACAGTGATAACAGCGTAGCCTGCCTTGGAACGAGCTGGCGTTTCTGAGATGCTGCTACTGGTGACGCTGCTGTTGTTGCTGCATAAGGTGATACATCTACCCAGTGGGCTGTCACAGTCATATAGTCCTTAGTCTACCCTATTCCACTTGTCCACATGTCCGTGGTTAAGTGGACATTGGGTACAACCGCATTTTTCAGGACACTGAGGACGTTTCTGTACAGTCTCGGTATCGCCTGCCTAGTGAAGTGGAATCTAGATGGGATTTGGAACCGGGGACATACTACCTCCATCAATTGTCTAAATCCCACTGCACTAATGGCGGATACCGGACGCACGTCTAACACCAACATGGCAGTCAAGGCCTCAGTTATATGTTTTGCTTCAGGATGACTGCTGTCGTACTTCATCCTCCTCGCTAAGGACTGTTGGAGTGTCAATTGTTTAGTAAAAGTAGTGGTGTTCCTACTTCCTCTCTGGGATGATGAACGACTCCCAGCAGCAGCGGCAGCAGTAGGCGTAGCAATGCAGGATCCTCCGGAGGAATCCCGGATAGGAGAGTCAGTCATGCTAGTGACATGGCCTGCAGGAATACTTTCGATCCTGACTAAGGAGGAAATTGACGAGGAGGGAGTTGACGGTGTGGTTTGCAGGCGCTTGGATACAACAGGACAATGGGATTTAGGTGTCCCTGGACTGCTTACGGTCTTAGCCAAAGTTTCTGAACTTGACAGTAACTTTTTATGAACGCGCTGCACTTGACGTATAAGGGAGGATGGGCCTGATTCAGAGCCGTTCGCTATTTGCGGTCGTTCGTTCAAAAACAAGGGGTGGCTATTCAAATGATCCGTACGCACATTGCAGTCTGTTCACACCTCTAAGTCTGAACGAGCGAGCAAAACATACGCTCGTTTATTTGTTAAAAACGCCCCCTGGCCGCTCGCACCATACGTCATGTCCGCTATTTATTAGATTAATCGAGTACATCGACCAGCGTATGAACTGCTCGCTATTCTTGTGGTTGGTTTTTGCTACCACAAATTTGCGAGCAGTTCTGGCTATAAAATAACCCAGTGACGTGGTCAATGACGCTGCTGTATTAATTATGCACTCCCTTAAAACGCCCGTTTTGACCTTTAAGCACGCCTGCGTTCGGATCTCCACTCCCCGTTTTCAAGCACCTTCCCCTGTTACCACCCACATACGCCTCATTCTGTCACTCAAAATAGCAGGCCCTCGCTATATTGCGTACCAACGATTTTCGGCCGCACTGACTGGTTCGCGCATGCGTACTAAAATCCGTACGCATGCGCAGATGTGCAAACATCGCTCGGAACGAGCGTACTGCCGCTAACGAGCGGCTCTGAATGAGGGCCCATGTTCCTAGGTGGTTAATGACCCTACCCCTACTTATTTCACCTTTACATATGGCAAGACAGTTGTTGTCCGGATTTGGATAGAAATATTGCCAGACCAAAGAGGTGGAATGTTTGGTCTTCTGCCCAGGCATGACCGTGATGGGCTTTTTCATCCCACAGACAACAACTATCTCCCCCGGAGCCTGATTTAAACAAACCACATCACCATCAGAATCCTCATCGCCAACTTCCTCCTCAGCGCCAGCTACACCAGTATCCTCATCCTGTTGTACTTCAACAGTGACATTTTCAATTTGCATATCAGCAAGTGGACTGTGGGTGCTCCTTTCAGCACTTGCAGAGGGCGTGCAAATGGTGGAAAGAGCCACCTCTTCCCGTCCAGTGCTGGGAAGGTCAGGCATCGCAACCGCCACCACACTTGGACTCTCCTTGGGGATTTGTGATATCTTAGAACGCACAGTTCTTCGCTGTACTTTTGCCAGCTTAACTTAGCGGGATGAGGGCTTCCATCGTCATGTGAAGCTGAACCACTAGTCATGAACATAGGGAAAGACCTTAGCCGTTCCTTGCCACTCAGTGTCGTAAATGGCATATTGGCAAGTTTACGTTTCTCCTCAGATGATTTAAATGTTTTTTTTAAGGTCATTTTCCTGAACTTTGTCATTTGAAATTGTATATGCCCTCTACTATGACATTGGGCATCGGCCTTGGCAGACGACGTTGATGGCATGTTATCGTCTATGTCATGACTAGTGGCAGCAGCTTCAGCACTTGGAGGAAGTGGTTCTTGATCTTTCCCTATTTTATTTTTATCGGAGAAAGTTTGGTCCTCCATTTATGTTATATTGATATATACGTGCGGCTAAGGCGCACACAAACACAGAAAATTATTTTTTATTTTTGTTGGAGACTAGTGCACTTTGTGGGTTACACCACCCTTTAAGAAATGAGCCAGCCGGCCCTTTACTTATGGGACACAGGCGCACGCTTGGCGCTGCTCCTGTGTTGATGCACGTGCAGCCGTAGTGCACAAAATTCACAAACACAGAAAATTATTTTTTATTTTGTTTGGAGTGCACTTTGGGGGTTACACCACCCTTTAACAGACGAGCCAGCCGGCCCTTTACTTATAACACAGGCGCACGCTTGGCGTTACTTTGTTGATGCACGTGCGGCTACTGCACACACAATTCATAAACACAGAAAAAAAATAATAATTTTGGAGTGCACTTTGGGGGAGCACCCCTGATGCACAGATCACCCCCTGGAGAACACTACAGCACCTCTCTAGGACTACATCCTTTATGGGACACTGCACAACTCAGTCCAGCCAGCCCCTATAGACTTTGGAGTGGACACAGCCCCTATGGACAACTGACTGCACAACACAGCCCAGCCAGCCCCTATGACAGCAGTACAACACAGCCCAGCCAGCCCCTATGGACAATAGCAGCACAACACAGCCCAGTCAGCCCATATGGACTGAGTGGACACAGCTCCTATGGACAACAGCAGCACAACACAGCCCAGCCAGCCCTAGCTCCCACCCTCCCTCTTCACTGTAGACAGCCGGAGTGAGAAATGGCGCCAACGCGGGGACCTTTTATAGAATCCAAAACCCGCGAGATCCGGAAGGCGGGATGATGACGTTTTGCCTCGTTTCAGAAATCCGAACCCGCTCATCCCTAGTAAATATATACAAAAATGTTAAATATCAGAAAAAAAATGACATGGGGTCCCCCCCAAAAGCCTAACCAGCCTCGGACTTGCCAGCCAGTCTTGGTTTCTAAAATTACCGGGAACAAAATGTGTAGGGTTCCACCGTAATTTAGAAACCAATACCAGGTTGCAGGGCCAGCCCTGGTTTTAAATATAGGGGGGAAAAATTGCGTAGGGTACCCCCTATATTTAAAACCAGCACCGGACCCAAAACGGCCGGGCTGTAATGCCACAGCCCGGAGACCCTTTCGCCGGGGCTCCAGGACCAAAGCATTATCAGCCCAAGCCGGGGATCTCAGGAGAAGTGGGGACCCCCCCAAGAAGGGGTCCCCCCATGAAACCCCAGGCTTGGACTGAAGCCCGGGGCTCTTCCCCCACACCCCTGGAGCGTTGGGTACGGGGGTAATAAAGTGAAAAATTTAATTAAACTATTGTATTTTACAGTGGGACTACAGGTGCCAGCATGCCTGCCCTTTGGCACTTGTGGAGCTACAAGTGTACCTCCACTGTAAAATAAATAGTTAAATAATGACAAAACACACACACACACCGTGACAAGTAAAAGTTTATTGCATACACCTACCCACTCACACATACTCACCTATACCAGATGTTTCTGTCCTCTTCTCCCATGTAGAATCCTTAATGACTGGCTCTGAAAAAAAGAATTGCACACTCACCTATTTCCTGGCGCTGGTCACCGCAGCATCCCCGGGACTTTACAGTGGGTGTACAGGTGCTGCCCGTCTACTGGCACTTGTAGTTCCACAAGTGCCAAAGGGCAGGCATGCTGGCACCTGTAGTCCCACTGTAAAATACAGTAGTTTCATTATATTTTTCACTTTATTACGGGGTGCGGGGAAGAACCCCGGGCTTCAGTCCAAGCCTGGGGTTTCGGGGGGGGGGGGCCTTCTTGGGGGTGGGTCCCCACTTCCCCTGAGATCCCCGGCTAGGCCTGAGCGGCTTGGGCTGATAATGCTTTTGGCCCCAGAGCCCCGGTGAAAGGGTCTCATGGGCTGTGGCATTACAGCTTGGCCGTTTTGGGTCCGGTGCTGGTTTTAAATATAGGGGGTACCCTGATATGTGCTGGCTGCTTGCTCGGGAGAGTTTTGCAGAGAGAAAACACTGCAATCTCGAGTGAGTCATCTCCTGCAAAACCTGCTACTCGGGGGAGAAATCTCGTTCTGCTTCACCATCGGACATCTCACTCTCAGCTAAACTCACTTCTTGGTAAATTTGAGTCTCAGGAGCTCCAAATCACCCGAGTTGAAAAAAAAGCAAACTCTCCCAGACTTGATTCTTAGTAAATTTACCCCTTAAATTGCAGATTTACTAAGCCTTGGAGAGTGATAAAGTGGAGAGAGATAAAGTACCAACCAATCAGCTCCTAACTGACATTTTTTCAAACAGTCTGTGACATGGCAGTTAGGAGCTGATTGACTGGTACTTTATCACTCTCCAAGGCTTAGTACATTTCCCCTGAGAAATGAGTTTTCCACATATGTACATGCCAAAATATAAACAGCCACGGAATCCAGATATCAACAAAAAATCTGTCACTTACGATTCTCATTAAAAAATGGATGCAGCTATAACCAGGGTGTCCAGGAATACATGTTGTGTATAGGAAGATGACATATCTTTAAAAGATTCCATAACTAGATGTCAATTATTATTATTATTATTATTATTATTAGGGCACATATTGTGGCAGGAACAGCATTAGGACCAGCAATAGCTATCACCGGACTGTTCCGAACTATGAACTATGGAAGTTCCGAGATTCCCTAACACTAGCTGCTAAAAGTATGGTTTTTTGAAAGGTGTTACAGCTGTGGAAGGCACTCCCTGAAAGCATCATATTTGTTCACTTACATTTGAGGGCAAATTCTAGTTTGTCCTTAATTGGATAAAATCTGTTCAAAGAATACAGCAGCACAACAAGGCAGATGTTCCAGAACGAGACAGGACTATATATACCAAGCAAGATCTAGTATTACCAAAACTAGCCCAAAATTTCCTTTGAGAAAATAAGAAAGGAACCAAGGATATAACTGTTAGGAGAGGAGTGCGCTCTGCACTTTCCCCCCTTCTTGTGCTGAGTCCGGGACGCCGTACCTGAGACGGAGGTGCGTTGACCTCACAGCGCGACCTCCGACCAAAGAACTCTGCTGCGTATGTGCGGCGTCTCCATTTATCTTGTCTCTCCATCCTCCATTAGAACCGGACGTGCCTCTGAGCGCCTTGCTGTACCGGAGACTGTATTATATAGTGGAGGCCCTACAGGTACCACTGTGTCACCACCGCTCACTGCTAAAGGGCCACTGCCACCAATGAATGTATATACAGGTGTGTGATACCCTAAAATGCACACCACCTGCTTTAACCCCATAAGTTCCTGGCTGGATCTGTTTGTACCTGTTGTATATGCATACTAGAAAAAAAACATAAGATCAATGCGCTATGTAAACTGAAAATCAAGGAGTCTGCTCCCTGTTAAGTGAAACTCTGAGGCTCACATGTACTGTTAATATACAATTTTACTAATAATTACACATATGATACAAATTATACAACAATGCACAAAAAAAAACTTTAAAAAGTAGCAGTTATAGCAGCACTCCTGCTTATGGATTCAGTCAGAAAAACTATATATCTCTTAATAAAGTATGTATCTGGCAATAGTTAATATATAGCACAAAAAGAAATAAGTCAATTGCTTCCACATATATACAAATCAGCATGAATTTGACATTTTTTTAAATAGTAAACTGAAAATGAATCGGTCTAGTAGCCAAGAAGTGAAAGAAAAATAGATATTGAACCTTTAGGTATGTTTAGGGATAATACCTCCCAAACAGGGGCGTTTCTAGAAAGGAGGGGACCCGTGTGCAGTCTCCGACATGAGCCCCCTCCTCTCCACCCGGCGGCCTGAGCTGTGCGCGGCCAGAGCCGGAGTTATAGACTCTAGGCACTAGAGTGTGCCCAGAGTCTATAATGTATGCACAGGCACCGGGAAAACGTGGCGGCCATTTACCCTGTACTGTGAATGCGCAAACGATGGGAAAATGGCCGCCGCGGCCATTTTACAGCGCCGGACCCCTGCACCGACGTGGGACTCCGGAGAGGTAAGTAATATTATGGGTGCAGGGTGTGCGGTTTGGGGCCCCCCTGGACCCAGAGGCCCGTGTTCCCTGCACACCCTGCACCCATTATAGATACGCCCCTACTCCCAAAGTTGCAAGCAAGTTTTTTGGCAGTGATAGAAACAAATCACATGCAGTAACCCAGAGCAGTTTAGGTAGTAAGGCAGTAGAGTGCGTCAACGCGTTTCGCATCCTAAGCAATGGAGACTTTCTCAAGAAATGTGCATACCTGCATTAATCCTATGTTTTCCTTCATCCTGTTATCAGCCGATTAAAAAAAACAATAAGCTTGGTTAAGTTATCTGACATGTGGACTGACCTCCATCACACACAGCTGACACTTATCAACCATAGTTTCTGCCAATAATAAAGACCAAGGGATTCTGAGGCTATTGAAGCCCAACTGTGCCATTACATGTAGGCCGATTAGGCAACTTCTGTCCTGTTTTGGCTCAACAATACAAGAAGTCCTGATATCAGTTTGTCTTCTAGAGTTTGTACTGATCCCCAGAGAAAATCTGTTTGTAGAATCCAGGACTCCCCGTATTCCAGAAACACACAGAGCTCTTGAAAGTATTCAATAAATGCTATTGAGAAATGTCTTGGAAAAGCTTGCAAAGGAAATGGTTGGTGTTTTCTCACCCACTGTCCCTGTAAAGAAAGATGTCAGGAGACTTTCAGGCAATGGGTCTGAATCACTACTCTGTGATTACCCATGCAGGTCTGCTGCGAAAATATGCTAATGAATGCAATTGCGAAGCTGAGCTGACAATTACCTCTCTGCCTCCGGTCAGCTGGTCGCCAGGTTCCTGCACTGTAACCCCAGTCATGTGGTGTGTGCTGTAAACTGAGATGCTGGTTTACAGCACAGCTGATCGGGGTCACAGTGCAGGAGTCCCGGCGACCAGCTGACCAGAGGAGAGAGCTCATGATCACCAATCACCAGACCCCTGGGTGCAGGTAAGTGTTTGACATATTTTTTTTACAATTTTTTTTTTTTTTTTAAATAATCAGCTCGTGGTCTATTTAGACCACAAAGCTGATCACAGGGGGCTGGCTCCCAACTCTGCTCTGCCTGTCAGAGCGGAACAGGAGTCGGGGAACCGCTTAACGCCATCTTGAGATAGCGTTTTTATAATAAGGCTCCCACCCGATATTTTTTCACAATTCCCCCTTAGTACATTTCAGGCAGATCACATTTCCCATTATAAGTATAGGGAATGTGATCTGCTTAGTACCCAAATGCGAATTACTGGGCTTGGAGTAGTTTTTCATGAAAACTGCTCCAAAAATCCCTTTTAATACATTTCAGTGAAACTAATATAATGTGAAAAGGGTGTTTTCACATTATTTTAGTCAAAAAAATATTGATAAATAGAGCTTAAGGGGTATATTTACTAAAGTGAGGGTTTTAAGAAGTGGAGATGTTGCCCATAGCAACCAATCAGATTCTACTTAACATTTATCTATCACCGTCTAAAAGATAATAGCTAGAATCTGATTAATTGCTATGGGCAACATTTCCATTTCTAAAACCCCGCACTTTAGTAAAAATATACCCCCAATTATCTTTATCTGCCATAACACAGCAGATGAGGAATCTCAGACATTACCCTGTGATTATAACAAGAGTATGCGCTCAGACCACAGAGAAGCTAGTAGCAACAATGGAAGCAGATCCTTGGACAATGAACCATATTTGCCCATGCATATTATATTCTTACAGCAATGGAACAAGGATTCTGCAAACCTTTCATAATATTTTGGAAGAGAGTAACAATGGTCACTTTATGTTAGTGACTGCACCTCCAAGAATCTTCATCTGTGGAATTATATATTTTATAGTTACCAAGGACTCAAGTTCCTTGGTTGGTTATCACAACTGGAGAATCAAACAGAGCAGACACATTTGGATTATTGAGTCTCAGGATTATTCTTCCTAGTTCAAGGAACTGAAAGCACTCTGGGCCTGATTAGGAGATTTACGCAATGCCGATATTCACAGATCGAGCCATTGTTAGCCATTGCGCATGCGAATGCCGCACTGCATACGTGCAGCGATTATATTGTGATTACGTTCGTACAGAGGATTGACTCGCAAAGTGAGAGGACAGGTTGTCAGCATTTGGGGGAGGTAATGGGGGGGTAAGAAAAACGCAAGCGTGTCTGACTGTTTAAATGCCATTTCACAGGCATGCATAAATTAGCCATTGCGGTCTCCTTCACACCAGGAGAGCTCTCTGCGTGTCAGGAGAGGTGCAGTGTTTGAGGCAGGTCAGGCTTACAAGCGGCCGATTACGAAACCGCAGCTGCGATCGCATTAGCGTGCATCTCTGAATCAGGCCCTATGTCCACATATGTCAATTTTGATTAATTGTTGTCTCTTATGCTTTGCAGAATGAATCAGATGTATTTCAAGGCTTAATCTGCAAGGAGTTCCGCGAGCTCCAGAGATACATTGCAGATGAGGAGTCTCGCTTCCTGAAATTAGTGTCCAAGAAAGCAACACAACTCATCAACACTATTGAGATTCAACTAGAGCAGAAAAATGAGATCCTTAGCACTATGCAAGAAAAAGAGCGACAGCTAGAGAACCTAGGAAATGAGAATCATCTGCACTTCATCCGGGTGAGACTTCTCTCTCCACTCCAGTGTCTAACTGAGGCAATGACATGATTATAGAGTTTTTAATGTTCTGGGTAATGTGTCAGTTAACCATAAGACAAGAAAAAATGTACACTTAAAATACAGCTATCTAAGTAATATTTAAAATCGGATTTTACATTTCAGGACATAATTGACAATCATCTGGTCCTCACAAAGTCCTAAAATTGTAGAAATCTAATTTCATGTGACAAATATGTTAGAAACATTTTATTGTCATTTATTCAATAGAAATAATTCTGTATGACCTGTACTATTTTTTTCTGCTGCAATAAATTAAAAATAAATAAATATATAAATAAATAATTCAACATGAAGCAGCCATGGGTGAAAAGTAAGTACATCCCAGTATTTAGTAGCTTGGAGCAGCAGTAACATGAAGTACTGTAATTGTTTTCTATATACAGTCAGGTGCATAAATATTGGGACATTGACAGAATATTCATATTTTGACCTCTATTCACCACCACAATGACTTTGAAATGAAACAAACAATATGTGCTTTAACTGCAGACTCAGATTTAATTTGAGGGTAATTACATCCAAATCAGGTGAACGGTGTAGGAATTACAACGGTTTTTATATGTGCCTCCCACTTTTTAAGGGGCCAAAAGTAATGGGACTATCAACTCAAAAGCTATTTCATGGACAGGTGTGGGCTATTCCCTCGTTATTTCATTATCAATTAAGCAGGTAAAAGGTCTGGAGTTGATTCTAGGTGTGACATTTGCATTTGGAATCAGTTGCTGTCGACTCTCAATATGAGATCCAAAGAGCTGTCACTATCAGTGAAGCAAGCCATCATTAGGCTGAAAAATCAAAACAAACCCATCAGAGAGATAGCAAAAACATTATGTGTGGCCAAATCAACTGTTTGGAACATTCTTAAAAAGAAAGAACGCACCGGAGAGCTCAGCAACACCAAAAGACCCGGAAGACCACGGAAAATAAATGTGGTGGATGACAGAAGAATTATTTCCCTGGTAAGAAAAACTCTTTCACAACAGTTGGCAAATCAAGAACACTCTCCAGGAGGTAGATGTATATGTGTCAAAGTCAACAATCAAGAGAAGACTTCACAAGAGTGTATATAGAGGGTTCACCACAAGATGTAAACCATTGGTGAGCCTCAAAAGCAGGAAGATCAGATTAGAGTTTGCCAAACAACATCTAAAAAAGCCATTACAGTTCTGGAACAACATCCTATGGACAGATGAGACAAAGATCAACTTGTACCAGAGTGATGGGAAGAGAAGAGTATGGAGAAGGAAAAGAACTGCTCATGATCCAAAACCTACCACCTCATCAGTGAAGCATGGTGGTGGTAGTGTCATGGCGTGGGCATGTATGGCTGCCAATGGAACTGGTTCCCTTTTATTCATTGATGACGTGACTGCTGACAAAAGCAGCAGAATGAATTCTGAAGTGTTTCGGGCAATATTATATGCTCATATTCAGTCAAATGCTTCAGAACTCATTGGACGGCGCTTCACAATGCAGATGGACAATGACCCGAAGCATACTGCAAAAGCAACCAAAGAGTTTTTTAAGGCTAAAAAGTGGAAGGTTATGCAATGGCCAAGTCAATCCCCTGACCTGAATCCGATTGAGCATGCATTTCACTTGATGAAGACAAAACTGAAGGGAAAATGCCCCAAGAACAAGCAGGAACTGAAGACATTTGCAGTAGAGGCCTGGCAGAGCATCACCAGGGATGAAACCCAGCGTCTGGTGATGTCTATCCGTTCCAGACTTCAAGCTGTGATTGCCTGCAAAGGATTTGCAACAAAGTATTAAAAAGTGAAAGTTAGATTTAGGATTGTTTAGTTTGTCCCATTACTTTTGGCCCCTTAAAAAGTGGGAGGCACATATAGAAACCGTTGTAATTCCTACACCGTTCACCTGATTTGGATGTAATTACCCTCAAATTAAATCTGAAAGTCTGCAGTTAAAGCAGATCTTGTTTGTTTCATTTCAAAGCCATTGTGGTGGTGAACAGAGACCAAAATATGAAAATTCTGTCAATGTCCCAATATTTATGCACCTTACTGTAAGTATCAGTCTTTTACATTATAGTTGATACATTTTCTTACTATCTATATAAAACGGCTTCACTTCATTGAGGTTAACGTTAAAGACTTTTGTTTATGCACTGCTCTCCTAAAGTGTCATAAATGCATCTCAGAGGTGTTGAGGCCTGGACGGTGACATTAAACCTGAATTTTGTTCTATACCAGTAATTCAATTGTAGATTTATTGGTGTGCTTGCAATCATTTTCCTGCTGCAATTGCAGACAGTCTTCAGTTGGGGATGCAATCGGGAAGCCGGCTTCACGACTGTCATATTCCGACGAGGGTGAAATGACCGTCGCCGGGAGACCAGCATCCGGCATCCCGATCGAAGGGATGCCGGGCACTGCGAGTGGTCAGCCGCGGGGGGGGTTAGGTTTAGGGCTCCCGGGGGGGACTTTGGGTTAGGCACCCCCCCAGGAGGTTAGGGTTAGGCTAGGGAGAGTTAGGGTTAGGCACCCCCGGGGGGAGGTTAGAGTTAGGTACCCCCCAGAGGACTTAGGTTTAGGCAGTGGGGAAGGGGGGGTTAGGTTTAGGCACTTAGAGGGGGGATTAGGGCTAGGCACCCCTAAGGGAGGGTTAGGGAGGTAGGTTAGTTCATACTTACCTGGGGATGATCAGGATTTCCAACGCTGTTGGGCTGCCGCTGCCACAATCTATTCCACTGTCGCCCTGACGCTGCCGGGAATCAAACTGCCGGCCATGCGGCCGGCGGTATTACATACCGATTCCCTTCAGTTGTCAGATAACCTCACATATTTCTGTACAATGCTCTGGTATAAAAAGGAGTTCACGACTGACTCAGTGATGGCAACGTCATTTAGCTACAAATTTCTCTAAATCATCAAAAATTAAAACTGTTATGAGGATTTTGTGGTGATACACACTGTATTTTGCTTTTGCTAAAGTTCATGACCACATTGGCCTTGTCTGTCCAGATGATATTGTTCCAGAACTCTTGTGTTTGATTAAGGTGCAACTCTGCAAACTAATGGTGCATACACACGTTTCGATCACCCAGCGATACGATATCACTGGGTGATCATCATGCACCCTCCCTGGTGTGCTGGATGATCTATATTGATCACCCAGCACACCACATACTTACCGAGGACTATAGCGACCCGCGTTCAACGATCGCGGGTCCCTATAGTAACCTGCTCGATATCGAGCAAGTTGACAGGCCGATGGACGATATCAGTATCGTCCATACATGGCCGCGCATTGCTGGTCGATGGTAAGTTGGTAGGGACAATTTCTTTATTGTTCAAATCGATCATTTAAATCGCTACGTGTGTACGCACCATTAAGCTGTGCTGCAATACTTTGGGTTTGGTTGTGGAGTAAAAGGCACATTCTTCTGGCTGTCCTTTCATGAAAGCCACATTTGTTGAGTCTTGTTTTTTGATGTTAAGAGTCATGAACTTTCACATACAGGCGCCAATCCCAATACTGATTAGGTCATTCCTCGATTGGAATCCTTATTATGAAATATTTGTATCTCACAATTCTAGGATAAAAAGGTGAAAACCAGATATAAGTGTATAATATTGAGGAATTAATTTAAATAAAGATGAGACTATGTGGCACAATATGAAAAAAATAAGTGTATATATTTAAATAAGGTTACGATAAACAGGTCATAAATAACAAACCTTTACAAGAAATTGTAAACACAAACCTTTACACATAATAAACACACAATAAACACAAGTTACAACAATCGAAGATATAAATCTTTGAGACCAGCCAACGAGGACAAAGAGTCTGTAACTATATAAATAATAACTGTGTATAAACAACCACAAATAAAGTCTGAAACAAACACAGATAATAAACAAGCCCCTGTTTGGTAATTCTTATATTATACTTGGGTATTTATTGCATGGAAATATAATTGCTATATATGGGCAGAAAACAAAGACTGCTATGCTGTTGATGTACAAAGACTAACGCGTTTCATCCTTCTGCTGCACTTCTTCAGGGATGTAGCAACATCCCTGAAGCTATGAGAAGTATCACAGCATTTGTCTAGTGAAGTTGTTAACATGCAGAATAAGCTTGTCATCAATTAGTATTGACATCGAAACTCACTGATTATGAAGTTGTTTTGCACATAAATGTTTGATATATAATCTACCTAGATTGCTAAAATCATCATCAGCAGGAGCCACCTGCAGCACTAGTTAAATGAAAATGAACAACAATTTTCTTTGTTTTAAGATGTTTTTAACCATTATTTCATTTGTTTCTGTTAACAGAACTATACTGGTATAACTTCCAGGTAAGAGGCACACAATCACAATATGGAGATAATGTAATAGATAGGTGAATCATTAAAATAATGCTGCTTTCTCCCTCAGCTGTCAGCCACCGCTACCACGCTCTGCCGACACATTTTACAATGCTGTCTTCTTCAAGCCTGGATTTCGGCAGGATGACATCAAGCTCACAGTCTGGAAAAGGCTGCAGCGGCGGATTCTGCCTAGTGAGAAACATTCTATGGCATGCTACATATCTCTAGCCTGTGACCATGGGACTACTCAGTGCACTGCAGCATGCTGCCAAAATCTGCATGCCATGCTCGCCAGTAGTTCTGGTTTCTTTAGTTGCCTGTAGTTACATGTATGTCCTTACTCTCATTTACTGGAAGTTCCCCTTTATTTCCAGTGGCTTCCAGAAGAGGCATTCAGCGGGCTTGTTGGTATTGCAAACATTCATAGCCCCAAACTAATGTAGTTTTGGTAGAACTAGTAGGTCATTCTTTTCTGCTTTTTGTACTTTAACAATTTACCCTTTTTATTTAATTTCTTTAGAGCCAGAGATTTTGAAACTAGACCCCCTCACCGCACATCCTCTGCTGCAGTTGTCCAAGGGAGATACCATGGTGCAGTGCCGATCACCTGTAAGCCGTCGTGGCAGCAATCCGGAAGGCTTTGAAAATAGCAGCTGTGTGCTGGCAACTCGTGGCTTCTCCACAGGCAAGCATTACTGGGAAGTGGTTGTTGGTACCAAACAAAAGTGGAGAATTGGTGTGGTCAAGGGCACAGTAAGTCGCAAGGGCAAGATGGTTCGAGCACCCGAGGCAGGAGCATGGCTAATTGGGCTTAAAGAAGGACGTTTCTATGAAGCTTTCACATCTCCCAGCGTCTCCCTGCCCATCCATTCCCGCCCACAGAGTATTGGCATTTTCCTTAATTATGAGAAGGGCGAGCTGACCTTCTACAATGCAGACAGCTCAGAGGAACTGATACCCTTGTATACGTTCCACGCTGAGTTCCAAGGAAAGCTTTACCCAGTTCTAGACGTGTGTTGGCAAGAAAGGGGAACCAATCGCCAACCTCTTATATTGCCCACTTCGGAAACGGCAGCCAATAACCTGTGATCGGTTTGAAAAAACAAGTCAAAACAATTTACTTTACTTACTTCCCCATTTGTAATTTACAAAGCAGGCAGCTCTTTATTTATCCTGTATAGACCACATTTTCTAAAGGTGTTAAATTTGACTTTAATTAAGGGAACGCGTTATAGTATGCATATATTAAAAATACGTTTCTCTTTTCCAGCTGGTATAGATATCCACTCATGTGGAAGCTCTGATTCATTCAGTCTGAAACTATTGATTTTCAATATTCCAGTTTTTGGTATACTAAAGCTGGCCTGGCACATTACAATTTGATCATTTGCTATAGAAGTTGTAAATAATTTAGGAGTATGTGGATAACCATAGGTCCAGTACAATAATCTTTAGACAGTAAAACTGATTGATAAGGTGATTAGATGAAGTTGGTTGCTTTGGACTGTGTATAAAGTCTACAACTGCTCTACAACGTCAGTGCACCGAACTGCTCTGTGTGTGTGAAGCAACCACTTGTCGTTTTTTATTTACAATCTGATTGTTTCTAATCAGATTAAACATGATCTGATTACAAATTAGTGCTTTAATTGTATATTGATAGAAAATACAATAGTGCTTTTGGAAACATGATTCTTCGACCAGCTTTTTGGTGTTTGAAATTCCTATACATCTGGTTAAAAAATGGAAACTACTACTGTTCCCATCCCTATACTCTTAAGGTGCCTACACACTTGGCGATCTGCACACAATCCCACGATGTGTACGATATCCCTTGAAACTCCTCCCCGGCAGCTCTGCACACGATTTGGTGTTTAAAGTTTCCAATTTACAAACGATCTCTCCTGCATCCAGACTTTTTGCAGTGCATTGTGTCCCAGACGGCAGATCTGAAGATGCGATGTGCGACCAGCGGGGACGCGTATTGCATCGTGATCGTGAGTGGGGACTCACTATTTGGGCATAATCTACACGATCTGTTGCTCCGATGCGTCGGAATCGGCCAGATCAAGTAAAATATCGCCAAGTGTGTATGCTTCATTTTGACAGTAGAGAAAATGCTAAATCTCATTTGTCAGTTTTATTTATTTACATTTTCTTTTTAGCAAATAATATTGAGTTTCAAACAAGAACAGCAGTACCTAAAGAGACACATTCAGGGCCCAGGGGTTATAGGGGGTACATATATTATATAACACTTAGATTACATGGCCAACTCTGGTTTGCAGCAGGCCACAACGCAAAAGGAAAACAATAATGAATCCAAACTACAGCCAATATAGGCAAAAGAACAAAAAATAACACACAAACAAAATAAAAAACAGAGAATTCCAAAAGTACAGTACTATTGAGAATACACATCTACATACGCCTTTCCACAAAGAAGAAGCTAGAATTATTTCTCCTCTGAAAGGTATCATGGCATGGTTCAATCCTATACTGCTTTTGTGGCTGAATTTAGGCTTACGCCCAGGGGAGCCGATTGGGGGGTGGAATGGGTACTAATTACCCGGGCCCAGGCTTGCTGGAGGGGCCCGGCGGGGACCCGGGTCCAGCACCGCTGCCCCCCCCCTCTTACATCACAGCAGCCCAGCACACGCTGCTGTATGCTGGGCTGTACTGGGAGACTGCTAGCAGCCACAGCAGTCTCCTATGCCTGTGGGGGGAGTGATCAAGCTGATCGTGCCCCCCACTGGTTATGCGCCGGGCTGAGGGGGCTCAGCGCTTGCCTCGCCAGCGTCGCAAAACTCAAAGGGGGCGTGGCCATGCCGGCCACGATTAGGCCATGCCCCCTTTTACCCGGGCCCGCCGCGGCTCTTGGCTGGCCTGCTTATGCCCTGTACTACCACCTACTAATATTTCCTCCCCTCTGGCCAGAATAATGTTGGCTGCTATAAGCAGCCATTTTTTCCATTGTTCTGCTGGTTTTCTTTAAATACCCAACGCTCCAAGGAGAGTTGGTAGTGCAGATTTAAGTGTTTTTAGTTTTTATAGCTTTTAAAGGTGAAGCTAAAATAAGTAATCAATTAGGCTAGTGCAGAACTGTCACCAGACCTTACTATAATCAATAAAGCATAGAAAAAGCATAAGGATTACTTAGCTACAAAAATGTAATAAAATAAAAATATAATAAGGTCTTCTGAGAAAGGCAAGTTGTTAGGTTAGGCTATCCGGAGCGGAAAGGGTTAATTTCACTGCCGGAGAGTAAATGAGACACACACAGCAATGGTGTTAGACAATACTCTAATCTTTATCAGGCATGTCAAGCATTTATATAGCTTCTTTGTCGGTTATCTTATCATTTTTGGGCATGCATAAACAATTTGATTAATAGTCACATATTGGGAGCTATTGTGTCAGCAGCAAGGGGCAGCATTGTATTATTAATAAGCAAACACTAATATTAGATATTCTTTGACACATACTTAAGAGGTTCTGCTCATTATTTCTGAGAATCCAGATGTGACCTTCTATTCCAAAATTTGTTGATACATTTCCACCGCTTCTCACAATAGGCACATAGAACTCTTTATCAACACATGCACATTCCGGTCTCAGCATAAATTTGAACAAACCAATATCCAGAGTTTAATTCTATCACATCTAAAACAGGCACTTTGCACATTGTCATAATAAATAATGGCACCATCAGTATCCTTTGCCAGGGAAAATGCTTATGAAGTATATTATGTTTGATCATTTGGATAGTAGAACCTCAAAGTATAAATTTGCACAATGACTGCAAGTAAAAAACAACAGCAAAATGCAATGTCTCAATCTCTATGAATATACAATATACTATTAAATGACATAGGCTCATCTCAAATATTTGTTAATAATGTTTATTTTTCATTTTATGTGTTTGGAAGATGGTACATTCTTCATATCAAGGAGTCATCTAAATAAAAAATAATATTCCAACAACTGACTGAGATATGGTTGTTTTCTTTTTACATAAAGGCAATCATGTCTTTTGAGCAAGTATATATAAGGTTACCAGGACTGAGCAATCGGTCTCCACTGGGACCCATGCTGTTACACTGAAGGTCCAATAAACCCTAAATTCAAATCAATCATGATGGTAAAATACATTGTGCAGTGTGTTGTGAGTCTGAAATGATCAGCGGGTAAAATATGAAGAGTGAAATGCGTTTAATTTCTGTTTTTCCCGTGTGCAAGCAAAGTAAGGGGTTAATCTAACTTTCCTGACACATCACCTGTTCATTTGCCTAACCCCCTACTGGGACCAGTGTTATTGGTGTTTTGAGAGGAGGA
This sequence comes from Taudactylus pleione, assembly GCA_031769625.1. NCBI lineage: Eukaryota > Metazoa > Chordata > Amphibia > Anura > Myobatrachidae > Taudactylus > Taudactylus pleione. The sequence continues at coordinate 29,405,305 of JAUIMM010000039.1, read as the reverse complement.
GTCTTGTGTGCATATCTATGGGAAAATGAGCCAGTGGCAACATAATCAATTTAGTGGTGATTTCTGCTCAGCTTTGGAAAGGTAAGTATAGTTACTGGGTGCAGGGTAGGCGGTCCCATGTGCACCACACACCCTGCACCTATTACAGATATGCGCCTGTAAGATAAGACTTTATGGCACTCGGCTGTGGACAGTGAAGAGGGAGGGTGGGAGTTAGGGCTGGCTGGGCTGTGTAGTGTAGTGTAGTGCAGAGTAGTGTTGTGCTGTGCTGCTGTTGTCCACTACTTCAAAGTCCATAGGGGCTAGCTGTGTTGTGCTGTGCTGCTGTTGTTAATAGGGGCTGTGTCCACTACTTCAAAGTCCATATGGGCTGGCTGGACTGTGTTGTGCAGTCAGTTCTCCATAGGGGCTGTGTCCACTCCAAAGTCCTGTGCAGTGTCCCAGTCCTAAAGGGGTGCTGTAGTGTTGTCCAGGGGGTGCTCTGTCCATCAGGGGTGCTCCCCCCAAGTGCTAAAAAAATAATATTTTTTGTGTGTTTGTGAATTGTGTGCGCAGTAGCCGCACGTGCATCAACAAAGTAGTGCCAAGCGTGCGCCTGTGTCATAAGTAAAGGGCCGGCTGGCTTGACCGTTAAAGGGTGCTGTAACCCCCAAAGTACACTCCAGTCCAAACCAAAAAAAAAATTATTTTCTGTGTTTGTGAATTGTGTGCGCAGTAGCCGCACGTGCATCAACAAAGTAGTGCCAACCGTGCGCCTGTGTCATAAGTAAAGGGCCGGCTGGCTTGACCGTTAAAGGGTGCTGTAATCCCCAAAGTACACTCCAAACCAAAAAAATATATATTTTCTGTGTTTGTGAATTGTGTGCGCAGTAGCCGCACGTGCATCAACAAAGGAGCAGCGCCAAGCGTGCGCCTGTGTCCCATAAGTAAAGAGCCGGCTGGCTCATTTCTTAAAGGCTGGTGTAACCCACAAAGTGCACTACTCTCCAGCAAAAGTAAAAAAATATTTTCTGTGTTTAGCCGCACGTATATATCAAATCTATATAACATAAATGGAGGACCAAACTTTCTCCGATAAAAATAAAATAGGGAAAGATCAAGAACCACTTCCTCCTAGTGCTGAAGCTGCTGTCACTAGTCATGACATAGACGATAACATGCCATCAACGTCGTCTGCCAAGGCCGATGCCCAATGTCATAATAGAGGGCACATACAATCCCAAATGACAAAGTTCAGGAAAATGACCTTGAAAAAAATATTTAAATCAGCTGAAGAGAAACGTAAACTTGCCAATATGCCATTTACGACACAGAGTGGCAAGGAACGGCTAAGGTCGATCCCTAGTATGTTCATGACTAGTGGTTCAGCTTCACATGACGATGGAAGCCCTCCTCCCACTAAAAAAATCAAAAGAGTTAAGCTGGCAAAAGCACAGCGAAGAACTGTGCTTTCTAAGAAGATATCACAAATCCCCAAGGAGAGTCCAAGTGTGGTGGTGGTTGCGATGCCTGACCTTCCCAGCACTGGATGGGAAGAGGTGGCTCTTTCCACCATTTGCACGCCCCCTGCAAGTGCTGAAAGGAGCACCCACAGTCCACTTGCTGATATGCAAATTGAAGATGTCACTGTTGAAGTACAACAGGATGAGGATACTGGTGTAGCTGGCGCTGAGGAGGAAGTTGGCGAGGAGGATTCTGATGGTGATGTGGTTTGTTTAAATCAGGCTCCGGGGAAGACAGTTGTTGTCCATGGGATGAAAAAGCCCATCACGGTCATGCCTGGGCAGAAGACCAAACATTCCACCTCTTTGGTCTGGCAATATTTCTATCCAAATCCGGACAACAACTGTCTTGCCATATGTACCATATGTAAAGGTGAAATAAGTAGGGGTAGGGACGTCAACCACCTAGGAACATCCTCCCTTATACGGCACCTGCAGCGCGTTCATAAAAAGTTACTGTCAAGTTCAGAAAGTTTGGCTAAGACCGTAAGCAGTCCAGGGATACCTAAATCCCGTTGTCCTGTTGTATCCAAGCGCCTGCAAACCACACCGTCAACTCCCTCCTCGTCAATTTCCTCCTTAGTCAGGATCGGAAGTAGTCCTGCAGGCCATGTCACTGGCATGACTGACTCTCCTATCCGGGATTCCTCCGGAGGATCCTGCATTGCTACGCCTACTGCTGCCGCTGCTGCTGTTGCTGCTGCTGGGAGTCGTTCATCATCCCAGAGAGGAAGTAGGAACACCACTACTTTTACTAAACAATTGACCCTCCAACAGTCCTTAGCGAGTAGGATGAAGTACGACAGCAGTCATCCTGAAGCAAAACGTATAACTGAGGCCTTGACTGCTATGTTGGTGTTAGACGTGCGTCCGGTATCCGCCATTAGTGCAGTGGGATTTAGACAATTGATGGAGGTAGTGTGTCCCCGGTTCCAAATCCCGTCTAGATTCCACTTCACTAGGCAGGCGATACCGAGACTGTACAGAAACGTCAGAAAAAGTGTCCTCAGTGTCCTGAAAAATGCTGTTGTAAACAATGTCCACTTAACCACGGACATGTGGACAAGTGGAACAGGGCAGACTAAGGACTATATGACTGTGACAGCCCACTGGGTAGATGTATCACCTTACGCAGCAACAGCAGCAGCGTCACCCGTAGTAGCATCTCAGAAACGCCAGCTCGTTCCAAGGCAGGCTACGCTGTGTATCACCGGTTTCAGTAAGAGGCACACCGCCGACAACCTCTTAGAGAAACTGAGGGAAATCATCGCCCAGTGGCTTACCCCACTTAGACTCTCCTGGGGATTTGTGATATCTGACAACGCCACCAATATTGTGCGGGCATTACATCTGGGCAAATTCCAGCACGTCCCATGTTTTGCTCACACAATAAACTTGGTGGTGCAGAATTTTCTGAAAAGCGACAGGGGCGTGCAGGAGACGCTTTGGGTGGCCCGAAAAATTTCTGGCCACTTTCGCCATTCAGCGACTGCATGCCGAAGACTGGAGTACCAGCAAACACTCTTGAACCTGCCCCGCCATCACCTGAAGCAAGAGGTTGTGACGCGGTGGAACTCAACCCTCTATATGCTTCAGAGGATGGAGGAGCAGCAAAAGGCCATACAAGCCTATACATCCACCTATGACATAGGCAAAGGAGGGGGTATGCACCTGACTCAAGCGCAGTGGAGAATGATTTCCGTGTTGTGCAAGGTTCTCCAGCCCTTCGAACTTGCCACACGTGAAGTCAGTTCAGACACTGCCAGCTTGAGTCAGGTCATTCCCCTCATCAGGCTTTTGCAGAAGCAGCTGGAGAAAGTGAAGGAGGAGCTAAGATGGAGCGATTCCGCTCGGCATGTGGGACTTGTGGATGAAGCCCTTCATTCGCTTTGCCAGGATTCCAGGGTGGTCAATCTGTTGAAATCAGACCACTACATTTTGGCCACCGTGCTCGATCCTAGGTTTAAAGCCTATGTGGTGTCTCTCTTTCCGGCCGACACAAGCCTGCAGAGGTGCAAAGACCTGCTGGTGAACACACTGTCAGCTGAAGCGGAACGTGACACGTCAACAGCTCCTTCTTCATTTTCTCCCGCAACTGGGGCTGCCAGGAAAAAACTTAGGTATCCTAAGCAACCCGCTGGCGGTGATGCAGGGCAGGCAGGACCAAGTTTGGACATCTGGTCCGGACTGAAGGACCTGGCAACAATTTCTGACATGTCTACTGTCACTGCATATGATACTGTCACCATTGACAGAATGGTGGAGGATTACATCGGTGACAGCATCCAAGTAGGCATGTCAGACAGTCCATACCTGTACTGGCAGGAAAAAGAGGCAATTTGGAGGCCCCTGTACAAACTGGCTCTATTTTACCTGAGTTGCCCCCCCTCCAGTGTGTACTCCGAAAGAGTGTTTAGTGCAGCCGGGAACCTTGTCAGCGAAAGGCGTAGGAGGTTGCTTCCACAGAATGTGGAGAAGATGATGTTCATCAAAGTGAATTATCAGCTCTTCCAGGGAGACCAGCCTCCAGAACGTACAGAGGGACCTGTGGTGGTGGATTCAAGTGGGGACGAGTTAATACTTTGTGAGGATGAGGATGTACACACTGAAGAGGGTGAGGAATCGGTGGATGAGGAGGAGGAGGACGACATCTTGCCTCCGTAGAGCCAGTTTGTGCAGGGACAGATTAATTGCCAGCTTGTTTTGTGGGGGCCCAAACGAACCAATCATTTTAGCCACAGTTGTGTGGCAGACCCTGGCGCTGAAATGATTGGTTTGTTAAAGTGTGCATGTCCTGTTTATACAACATAAGGGTGGATGGGAGGTCCCAAGGACAATTCCATCTTGCACCTCTTTTTTTTCTTTGCATTATGTACAGTTTGGGGCCTAGTTTTTCAAACTACCATCCTGTCTGCCACTGCAGTATCACGCCTAGATGGGTCACGTGTTTGTGCCGCCCACTCGTGTCGCTTAGCATAGTCATCCAGCTACCTCGGTGCAACCTTTTGGACATAACAACACTATTGTGAGGTGTGAGGTGTTCAGAATAGACTGGAAATGAGTGGAAATTAAGGTTATTGAGGTTAATAATAGCATAGGAGCAGAAAAACCTACAAATTCTGTGATTTTAGCTGTTTTTATGCTTTTTTTCAAAAAAATACAGATCCAAAACACAAAACCCAGAACCCAAAACACGGAAGGGTGGTTTTGGCAAAACCAATCCAGATCCAAAACACGAAGAAAGATCCAGATCCAAAACACAAAACACGAAAAGTGGCCGGTGCACACCCCTAGTAAGAAAGAAGGGGGGTAAAAAGAGGATAGGAGGGAGAGATGGGGGGGCAGACATTACATATCATCTAGAGAATCAGTACATATCATACATTTTCCAGAGGGTAAACCTCAATCATTGCCCATGGGTCCATGCCCAAAGTGTGCGGAAGGAGAAGGGGGACTGCGCTCAGCGAGCAACCAGGGAGCCCAAACTTGAGAAAAAAACATGCCCTCAATCATGGAGGTAATAAGTTATCTCCTCCATGGTCGCAATATGCCAAATCTGACTCTTAAGTACAGAGAGGAGTGGTGGGGAAGTCTTTTTCCAATTTAGAGCAATAAGAGAATTTGCCGCTGCTAATATGTGTGCAGCTAAATTTTTGGAAAATTTGTCAATATTCGGGGGTGGGTAGCACAATAAAAATATCCAAGGATCTTTTGAGATCGGAGTTTCCAGAAGGGAATTTAGCAGATTATGGACAGAGTCCCAGAAGGGAACAATAATTGGACAGGTCCACCAGATATGGACGATAGTACCCCTGCAGCCACAGCCCCGCCAACAATCGGGTGAAGAGGATGAGAACATTTTATAAAATCTCTCAGGAGTACAGTACCTTCTGTAATAAATGTTATATGCATTCTCTTTAATTTTGGTTGCAATAGAACTTTTGGCTATCCCCAGTCTCATGTCGTCCCAGGCTTCGGCATCTGGAGGAGAACCAAGATCTCATTCCCAAGCATTTTCATGAGGACTAAGAGAGGGAAGGGTAACGTCCAAAAGAATAGCATAAATCTGGGAAATTAGACCTTTAGATAAGGGGTAATGTCTACAGAGATTTTCAAATGGGGTAAGGGCACAGACGACAGATAGTGGAGGTAATGATTGTAAAAAATGGCGAATTTGAAAAAATTCAAAAGGATTAAGCGTCTGGGATGGGAGTTTTAGTTGTAATATTGGCAGGGATATCCATTGACCTTGGTCAGAAAAGTCACTGGGGAATCTAAGCCCTACATTAATCCACCTATGGGACCTCAAAGTAGAGGGAACGGGGTTATACCAGATAGGAGTTAGAGGAGATACCGGAGAAAAAAGATTCATTTTATTTGAGTAGAGACCCCAGAGTTTGAGGTCACATTTAATAGTAGGGAGTAATTTGGATGCGGAAGATCGGTGTGCGGGTAGTGTGCCCCATAAAGAAGTTAATTCTGGGAGAGTAGTATAGGCAAATTCAATATCCAACCATGAAGTAGAACCTGGGGGAGAGTATGAGGCAACAATATGGGAAAAATGGGAGGCGAGATAATAAAGTTTAACATTAGGAAGACCTCTCCCACCTCTTACAACCGACCTTTAGAAAACTTTAACCGCAGTTCTCGGGGGTCTGTGATTCCAAACAAAACGAATCAGGGCTTTTTGAATATTTCTTAGAAAAATAGCGGGAACAGTTACGGAGAGAGTCTGAAAAAGATAAAGACATTTTGGTATAACATTCATTTTAACAGCTATGATCCTACCCAACCACGAGATAATAAGAAGATTCCAGGAATTAAAATCGGCCTGCATTTTAGATAGGAGAGGTGAATAATTTTCACGAAAAAGAGAGTCATAGTGGGAAGTTAAGTAAATCCCCAAGTACTTGATCTTTTTGGGTTGCCACTTAAAATTAAAATTAATTTGTAGGTTTTCAGCATCTCCTGGGGAAACATGGAGAAGCATGGCCTCTGATTTGGAGTAATTGATTTTATACCCAGAGACAGTGCTATAGAACCGAAGAACAGAAAAAAGATTGGGGAGAGAGATTGCCGGTTGGGTCAGGGATAGGAGGATATCGTCTGCGAAAAGAGAGATCTTAGGCTCCAAAGTGCCAACTTGAACCCCCCGAATATCAGGATGGGATCTAATATGGGAGGCTAGCAGTTCAATTATAAGGGCGAACACCAAGGGGGATAAAGGGCAGCCCTACCTCGTACCGTTGCTAATATTGACTGGGCCTGAGGGAATACCATTAATCAGGACTGTAGCAGAGGGGGTAGAGTATAGTGCCAGGAGGCCAGTGAGAAAGTCACCAGACACGCCATAAGCTTCGAGAGCGGCTTTCATAAAATCCCAGGAGATCCTATCAAATGCTTTTTCAGCATCTAGAGAGAGTAAAATAGTAGGGGCTCTCCTGGAATTTGAAATATAAATAAGATCAATAGCACGACTGGTGTTATCCCTCGCCTGGCGCCCCGGTATGAAGCCCACTTGGTCATAGTGAATCAGGGAGGAGAGGAATGGGTTCAGGCGATTCGCAAGGATTTTAGCAAATATTTTCAAATCCAAATTAAGGAGGGAGATAGGCCTGTAGCTAGCACAGTTAAGTGGTTCTTTGCCTTCCTTGGGAATCACCACAATTCTGGCTTCCAGCATTTCAGAAGGGAAAGGATCGCCATGAAGAACCTTATTAAAGAGAGTATGAAGATGGGGAACAAGTAAATCAGAATTTTTTTTGTAATATGCCGCCGTAAATCCATCTGAACCTGGGGATTTTCCATTTCTTTGAGATTTTATAGTGTGTTCAATCTCCTCCTCCTTAACTCCTGATATATCTATAGCGCTAGAAGATAACTTGGGCAAATTGGAACTAGCAAGAAAATCAGAAATCAAGTTATACTGAGATAGAGGAGATGAAGTGGCTGGGTGGGGGAGATTATACAGATCAGAGTAGTAGGATTGAAAGGCATTTCTAATGGCCGCAGGATCGTACACCAGCTGGTGGTGAGAGTCATGGATCGAAATAATATTTTTATGAGCCCGAGCAGATCGAAGACGTGTTGCAAGAATTTTATCCGTTTTATCCCCTTTCTCATAAAAGGATTGGCGAAGCCATTAAAGGTGTTTGCCACCCGTTTGGAGAGAAGCAAATCCAATTCGGACTTAGCCGTTTGGAGTTCCGACAGGATAGTAGGATCAGGAGATAGTTTATGTTGCGACTCCAGAGTTTGATGGAGAGTTTATTAATCTGGGTGAGAAATTATTTTTTGTTTTTGGAGGCCACGCTAATCAAATGTCCCCTCAAGACTGCTTTATGTGCCACCCATAGGGTAGATCTGGAGATATCTGGAGTATCATTTAGAGCAAAATAATGAATTTGTTTCCGTAGTCGGGATATTATCTCAGGATTATGTAGTAGGGAGTCATTTAGACGCCACGTCATAGGGCGAGGACGAGAGAGTAAACTAGGGATGTGCAGGCTCGGTTCTACTCGGTTCCGTTCGGTTCTTTTTACCGGATCTTATTGGGTTTCAGCTGTCACGAGTTTTGGATAGCCAATAAGATTCGGTAAAAAGAACCGAACGGAACCGAGTAGAACCGAGCCTGCACATCCCTAGAGTAAACCCGAAATATCACAAAGATATAGGGGAGTGGTCAGACCAAATAAGCGGGTGAATAAGGCCCGAGTGGAGATTGAAAGCAAGCTTGTGGCTGAGCAGGATCATATCAATATGGGAGTATGAGTTGTGGGGTGAAGAAAAAAACGTATAATTGCGGGCGGAAGGTTCATTCACTCTCCAAGAATCACACAGGAGATGGGACTTCATGAGACGGAGGAGAGACTTAAAATGTTGGGAAGCCGATGAGGAAGAGGTTGAGGCAGCAGGAGCAGAACGGTCCAAAGTGGGGCTAAGAACAGCAATAAAATCAACAGCAACAATGAGTTGCCCTTGACGCACTCGAGTAAGAAGAGAGTCTAAGTTGGCAAAATATAAATTTTGGTGTTGATTAGGGGCATAAATATTTACTAGTGTACATAGAGTATTATTAAGCTTCCCAACTAATACGAGGAAACGGCCTTCTTTATCAACATGGGTGTCTATAAGTTCAAAAGTGAGATGGCGAGCAAATAAGATCGCTACACCACGTTTTTTAGCGTTATAATCACAGGCACAATAAGTGTCTGGATATGGCTTACAGCGTAATTTAGGGTGGGAATTGTACAAAAAGTGGGTTTCTTGAAGGAAAACCAGGTTGGTTTTGTGAAGCTTAAGGGTAGTAAAAAGTTTCCCACACTTTTGGTGGCCGTTGAGCCCTTTTACATTAAAAGAGAGAACACGGAGACCCATGGGCAACCGGTAAAGGTAATATGCAAAAATATAAAAAATAGAAACCAGAATATGTCGTGATCATAAGGGAAAAAAAATAAGGGAAGAAAAAGGGGGAAAGAGAGGGATCGGTTGATCATCTGGCAAACTAGGCCAGGACCAGTGGCGCTGACAAAGGGGAAGGATACTACGTGTCTGAGAGACACCTAGGTCAGCTAGGGGGCTGTAAGCCCTGGAGGGGCGTGTCGAGCCATTAAAAAAAAAACATCACAGTGGAGGTATTGACAAATCAGGGATCTATCCCTCTTGGGAAGCCTGAGGGAAAAAAATTAGAAAGAAAACAATACTAAAGGGCAAGCGGCGCAAAATAGTAAAGAGAAGAAAAAAAAAAGAAGGAACCAAAACCCAAAAAAAACTGAGGAACAAAAAACAAAACAGATAGACTAATTTATATACATATATACACACCAGTCTACCAAATACAGGAAAGAAAATAAATTAAAAAAAAAAAACACACAGCATATATAGTAATAAAAAAATATATATATAAACCTATCCTAGAAATAGAAAAATAGATTAAACTATATAACAGGGACAATCACACGAATGAATACTAAAAAATCAGAAGAAGCCCAATAAGAGCTAAAAAAAAAAAGGAAATAAAGATAAAACCAACTTGCAAGAACATAGTAGCAAACATAGGGAAAAGGCACCCTGAAATAACATCGATAAACATATCATAATAAATTTAGAGTGTACAGAAAATTAGTCGGGCAAAAATAACGACCAGTGAAGGTCATTGTATCACTAATAATTACTTTATGAAACAAATTAGAAACTTGGGGTCGGAAATCAAGTCACAGGAGGCGGGATTGAGGAAGCCTGTGAGGAGGGAACAGTGGACCACTCCAAATTGGGAGGAGTCTTTTTCGGTCTCTGTGGGAGTGCAGGTGTTGTAGAAGAATCACTGTGTCCCTTGTGAATACCCAGTTTAGAAAGCAAAGATTGGGCCTCGTCGGAAGATCTGTCAGCGAGCATTTTTCCATGATGCCAAACCAATATACGGAAGGGGAAACCCCACCGATATTTGATGTTGTTCTGGCGAAGTAAGGAAGTAATGGGTCTAAAATCTCTGCGTTTAGCTAATGTGATCGGAGAGAGGTCTTGGAAGATTTTTAGGGTTGGAATTATCAAAGGACATAGAGTCAAGTCGTCAGGCCTCCGTCATGACTGCTTCCTTCGCAGTGAAGTAATGCATTCTGAGAATGACATCTCTGGGTTGAGAGGTATCTTGTGAGCGAGGGCGTAGAGCCCGATGGGCACGATCCAAAAGTAGGTGATATTCGGGAGTTTCAGGAGAAAGCTTGGTAAAGAGACGTTTAAGATAAAGTTCAAGGTGTGCTTGTTAAATCTCTTCCTGGATCCCCCGAATTCTTAAATTATTCCTCTGCGCCCTATTGTCTTGATCCTCATGGTCTTCCTGTAGTTGGGATATGTCTTGACGCATTTGATGGAAGTCAGTCTCAAAAGAATGCTGGAACGATACCACCTCCTCTACTCATCTCTCAAGTTGGTCAATTCTGCCACCAATTTCTGCAATATCGGTTTTCAGTGAGTGAAGGGCTTGAACTGAGGTCTTCACGTCTTTAAGTAGGGAGAGAAAGTCTCGTCGGGTGATGGGCTCAAGATCATCGTCAGATTCCGAGCCCAAGTGGTCATTAGAGTGTTCAGGTGTGGTAGGTCTAGAGTGGGCAGAGGTGCTTCGCCTAGTGAGGAATGAGGTGAGGTGACCATCGGGCGGTTTTTTATTTCCTCTAGGCATCGTGTGATAGAGCAGCAGGGGTGGTCACAACAATATGGGAAGCGTTACTCCGCAGGCTTAGCTCAGGGCCAAGAGGGATAAAAAACAAACTAAAAAAAAAACATTAGGGGACCGGAGGTCACCATTAAAATAAAATCACTAAAAATTATTTTGACAAAACTGGAGAAACCTTCTTCTTTAAACAAAATCAGCAATACTGGAATGCAATTACAGAAAATGGACACAAGAGGGAGCTCCGACACCAAAGATGAGCAGCAAAGGCCAGTTGCAGATTCTTTGAGAGGAAAGTAAGGTGGCAGGGAGCCCACAAATAAAAGGATCAAAATATATAATATAGCAAAATAAAATAATGTTCTTGACAAGAAAAAAAGTAATGTAATGGACATAAAAACAAAAATAATGGGCAGATGGAAGGGAATGTCCCCACTGTCCAGAGCACTCACGTCTGAGTACAGGACAGCTGGTCGGCTAGGTGGAGAGCAGCACACACAGAGCAGGGGGCAGGCAGGTGCAGGAGCCTAGACAGGAGAGGGCTTAGAGAGCAGGTGATTGGGCTCTCAGGAGGGTAATCCTGTGGCTGCGTTGAAAGTGAGGCTGCGAGTGGGCACCACAGGAGGCAGCGGTTCCACACTTCCGGCCGTGTGTATGGGGACGGAGGGCTACTATGTGCAGGGAGCCGGAGTCCAGCTGGAGGATCTGCTGCAGCAGTACGAGGGTCAGCGGCGGGCTTGTTGGGGGATGTCCGGTGGAGAGCTCGGTAGTACCGCCGGCGGATGGGAACACGCCGGGCCCAGAGATAAATCGAGGCCCCGGCTTCAGAAGGATGTGAGGGCCTCAACACCCACAGGAGATGCCCCCCCGATTCTGAGGGTCACAACACTCGGGACAGAGAGGTGGCAGGGAGTCAGCAGGGTCAGGTGTGAGTCACCAGGAGTGGGTAGAGGATGGAAGGACTAGGATTTTGTAGGTGCCAGTCGGGAGCTCTGTAAGGGCACGTCCGCATCCGATGCCCCCCCAATGCTGTAAATATTGAGATGCAGTGTAATCACTCCAAGTGCAATATGTATTCATATAGGTAATTTGCACATTAGTGACATATTCTTGAGGTCCCCCAAATTATCTGAATATGCATGCTAGTTTTCTGTTCTCCTTTAAGAAACTTTTTTTGCATAATATATATTAGTTTGTGTAATTTATTATATGATTTTAGATCTTAAATCTTGTGACTTGCTTATCATATTAAACATCATTTAATAATGCATCTGTTTGGATTAGGTCTTTTGCCCTTTACGTAACTTCAGTTATGAGAGAGAAATTTACTAATTTTGTATCCACTGAGAATAAGGGGTAAATTTACTAAAGTGATAGTTTTCAGAAGTGGAGATGTTGCCCATAGCAACCAATCAGATTCTAGCTATAATCGTCTAGTAAGTGCTAGTTAAATGTTAAATAGAATTTGACTGGTTGCTATTGGCAACATCTTCATTTCTAAAAAACTCTCACTTTAGTAAATTTACCCTGATTCGCATCACATGTGTATCTAAGATATAACAAGGTCCTATTCTGACGATCATTCTCCAGGTGGGCCCAAGACTCTAGGGCCTGTGGAGGTACCATCCTGGTAGGACATGGTTTGGCGCTATATTGTCAGAGAATAAATAATTTTTGTTGAGCAATTCATAACATTATTTAATTTATTTTTAGGTAAGTATAACTAAATATATGCCTTCCTTGTTGAACACATGTTGTTAGCATAATCCTAACATGCTTAATACTAAATCTGTATACATTTTTATTAAGAAATAGCTTTAGTGTTGCATGTGGTTAGACAAGCCATGGCAGGGTGTTACTATTGCACATACTAGGATAGATGTGACACAGTATGGTACATACAGGCCCAATTTATAATGCTGAATGCTGTTTTATATAAACACTTACATAGAAAATACATTTGTATAAACCTGTCTCTGTCCTGCCTACACCCTTGGTATTCTTAACGAGACAAGATGATAATTGTACCCCTGGCTTCTCTTTGTATGCTACTATAGACCCCTGGTCAGACCATCTTGGTGTAGGGCTATATTATGTAGCATACAGAAAGTGTTCATAATATCCACCATTTTTTTCAGAAGCGTAAAAGAGCACCCAACAGATTTGTCTATATTACTATCTTGCCACTTCCATCTATGCCATATCTCTAGGATCAGTCTCTTTCTCACCATGGATGTAATCAAAACTGTCATCCATGTGCTTGTCATTTCCTACCTGGACTACTGCAAACTCCTCCTATCTAGCCTTCCTCTCATCTGCCTCTTTCCACTTCAATCTAGCCTTAATGCTGCTGCCAGTCTCATTTACCTCTCCTGCCGATCTGCATTGGCCTACAGTACACACTGTTTACAAGTTACTTCACTGGCTCCCTATTCGCCACAGATTATAGTATAAAACTGCCCTCAGTTGCATCACACTCACCTACATCTCTAGTCTCATTTCTATTCACAGTCCCTCCCATCCTCTACACCACAGGTTCTTAAAGACTCGATTCCCAGTGCATGTTTTCCAGGTCTCCTCACAGCATCGCAAGTGAAATAATTAGCTCCACCTGTGGATCTATTACAATGTGTCAGTGAGTAATGAATACACCTGTGCACCTGCTGGGTGACATGCAAAACGTGAACTGTGTGGGGGTCCTGAGGACCGAGTTTGAGAACGACTGCTCTACACCTCACCTCTGCTCACATGTTCTCAGTCCCGCAGCCAAGACTTCTTCTGTGCTGCCCCACTGCTCTAAAACTCACTCCCTTAACCTATCAGACTCCCTCAACCTACCAGACAATCTGTGGCTCCCAGGACATTAGGGATCTTCTTCTCCTTCTCCTCCCTCTTGCACCGCTCTTCTTCGGTAAGGTGGAGGGCCTCAGTGAAATAAATTTCACCAATATTGCCAAGTATACCCATCTCTTTACCAATATCCAAAGACATCTGGGTAGGTTTTTATAGGCTCCTGTGTGCTAATGAGTTTCTTCCTGTGTGATGTTAGGCTTCTTCCTGTGGGCCTGATTCAGAGTTGGATGCAATGCCGGTGTTTGCGGTGTTGAGCAATTATTTTTGTACTGTACATGCATATCAGTTGCACTGCGCTTGCGTCAAGTTTCATTACCGATGGAGGTCGCTGGAAGGACTTGGAAGCAGAGTGATTGACAGTCAGGGAGCGTTTATGGGAGGTACTTGGAGGGTGGTAACTTTAACGCAGGCATGTTGCATCCAGTGGCAGCGCAAGTAGTGGCACATAATTTTATTATTATTAATGATAATAGTAATAATAATTAAAACCATTTCAGAGTTGGACAGGGAATTTGAGGGGAGATGTATAAAAGGGCGATAGAGAGGAAAATGGTAACTGCGCACGTTAAGTGTAGTAATGCAGGGAAGTGAGCAGAATGACAGGGGCACTATGAGCCCACGTCATTATCGGCGGTCCTATCTGCAAGACATGGCGCCGATGTGCAGGCAGATGTATGAGTGGTCAGTGGCACTGACCGTTACGACAGCTGCAGGTGTTGTTGCATAGCACAAACGGACTGTGCATTACGTTTTATTTCTCTTTTTCAATTAGCCGCAGGGTTACTGACCGGCGCATGCGCAGATGTACTACAAGTGCCGGTCAGAAGCCAAAAGTGGACGAATGCACTTCAGCAACAGATAATTTAACACACTCCCTCTTCGGCAAACCACCTGTTAATCCATGCAGGTGGTGACTGCACCTGCTTCCCCGTGATAAAAAAGTGGGAGCAGGTCTAGGCATTTACCGCATGATAGGTGCCATATTAATACATCTCCCCCCAGGAGAGCAAGGCATATATTAACCATGGTGCCACTTTTTTCAAAGCCATCGATCATCGGTGGATTTCACCAATAGTTTTAAAAAGGCAATATGAATTAATGCTAAATCAGGTGGTCGGTGGCTTTGATAAACTGCGGCATAGTAAATGTACCCCCAAATGTCACTACATTGTGAGATATTTATTAATTAAACTAGTTAACAGCCCGTCAAAATGATGGTACATTGGTGCTCCCGTGAAAAGTCCTGTTTGAGGCTCAAACGGATTACTTTTCGGTAATTTTTGCTCGCCAGCTCGGGGGGTAGGGTGTGGAAATGTCAGCGCCGGTGGTTGTGCGTGCCCGAATGGAGCAACAATTGAATTGCTTTGTTGGGCGCAATCTCGTGGCTGCCGACGCACAACACATTTGAATTCCCCCCATAGAGGTGAGGGGCAGCATTAGCCTGAACATTGTTGCGGACGCGAAAGTCCCGTTTGAGTGCTCAAACAGGTCAATTTTCAGTCATCCGGAAAAACAAAGGAAGGGATACATCTGCACACATCACGATAAGTTGTAAAGAAACCCCATAATTATTGTTTTTAAATTATATTCAGATTGGGGGTGCTGCCATCTGACAAACATTAACGATTACTAATGCTGGCCATACACGCTTCAATTATTGGGGCGATCCGCCTGATATCGGCGGATCGCCCCGATAATTGTAGCGTGGGGGGGGCGACCGAGGGTTAAATATTGCTCGGATTGTCCAGCATGCCCGTCCGATGCGATATTTACCGGTAAACTGTCGGCCACATCGGGCAGTGTATGCCCAGCCGCGGCCGACAGACAGACATTTCCTGTGTTCCTTCCTACGGAAGGAACAGGGAAATGTCTCCTCCCCCGGGGGCGAAGCGCGGATGTCAGGCTATATACTGTGAGAAAAATCTCACAGTCAGGGGTTGGCTGGCAACTTTTAGCCTGGGGGGCAAATGCATGCAGGCGGCCCTGGCAGAGGAGTAGCGTGTAGCCAGGGTGCCCGAAGAACGTGCGTGCTACGGCGCCCCCCCCAAGTGTTCCAGGGAGGAGGCTGGCCATATGGGATTAATGTAAAGTAAAAATAAAGATTAGGGACAGCCCCGTCGTGGTGCCCATATGCAGTGCCCCCCTGTGCCCCAGGAGAGGACCCCCTTTATGCAGGCCTCCAGCAGTGCTCCCAGTAGTGATCCCCCTATGCAGTGCCCCTTATACAGTGCCCCCAGTAGTGGTCCCCCCTGTGCAGTGACCCTTGTGCCCCCAGTAGTAAGCCCCTTATATAGTGCCCCCAGTAGTGGTACCCCCTATGCAGTGCTCCTTATATAGTGCCCCCAGTAGCAGTCCACACCCCATGCAGTGCCCCCAATAGTGGTAACCCTTATGCAGTGCCCCTTAAATAGTGGCCCCAGTTGTAATCTCCCACCTATGCAGTACCTCCAGTATTGCCCTTTTTATAGAGCCCCCAGCAGTGGTCCCTCGATGCAGTGCCCCCAGTGGTAGTCCCCTCCCCCCTATGTAGTGCCCCTAGTAGTAGTCCCCTCCCCCCTATGCAGTGCCCCTAGTAGTTGTCCCCTCCCCTTGTAGTGCCCATAGTAGTAGTAGTCCCCCCTTGTAGTGCCCCAGTAGTAGTCCCCCCTTGTAGTAGTAGTCCCCCCCCCCTTGTAGTGCCCCCAGTAGTAGTCCCCCCCCCCCCTTGAAGTGCCCCCAGTTATAATCCCCAGTAGTGTCCCCCCCTTGTAGTGCCCCCAGTAGTGATCTCCCCCTTGTAGTACCCCCAGTAGTGGTCTCCCTCTTGTAGTGCCCCCAGTAATAGTCCCTCCAACTTGTAGTGCCCCCAGTAGTGGTTCCCCCTTTGTAGTGCCCCCAGTAGTAGTCCCTCCCTCTTATAGTGCCCCCAGTAGTGGTTCCCCCCTTGTATTGCCCCCATTAGTAGTAGTCCCCCCCTTGTATTGCCCCCATTAGTAGTAGGCCCCCCCCTTGCAGTGCCTCCAGTAGTGGTTCCCCCCTCGTGGTGCCCCCAGTAGTGGTCTCCCCCCTTGTAGTGCCAGCCTCCCCCCCCAGGAGACGCACATAGTAAAAAAAACCAAAAAATACTTACCTGAATCACCGCTCCCGCCGTCGCCATCCGCTCCTCCGTCTGTCCTTCCCGGGCCGGGCCGCTCTGCATTATGGGAGAGACGTCATATGACGCCTCTCCCATTGCCCACTGCGGGAGCCGGAAGATGGAGCGGCTCCTGCAGTGGGCGCAGCAGCAGCTAATGAGAGTCTGACAGACTCTCATTGGCTGCTGATCAAAACAAACACACAGCTGCCGGAGCCGGCGGCTGTGTGTTTGTCACTTGTGTAGCGCTGACCGAACTCCGTCCGGTCAGCGCTACACACGCGGTGCAGTCTGTGTCACAGTGAGTGACACAGACTGCCCGCGGCCCGCATGACGCTGCAGCCCAGCCCACCACTGCTCACAGTGTATGCCGGCGACATCTGCGGCTGGCAGGCTGCCAGATAAAATGTCTGTCGGTCTGACAGACATTTTATCTAGCCATGTATGCCCAGCATAAGTTACTAGGAAAAGAGAAAAATAATTTGCCTTAATATGTGGCGCACATAAAGCTATTCTATTGAGATAAAAAGATAAATCTTTATTAGATATACATTAAAAAAAAAAAAATTTTGGTCACGTTACCAAAATCTGTGAAATAGATGTTAAAAATCAAAAGTGAAAAGTGATTGTGTAGTGAATTTCTGTGATAAAAGTTAAAATCAAAATAAATCCCCGCCGTGTGTCTTGTGTATCTGATATATTTTTGAACAGAGCTCTACATTTATTAATTATCCTCCGGTGCACTTTCCCTCTCTCTTATAATCCTTCTGAATTTAATACATTTAGAGCTCTGGGCCTGATTCAGAGGCGCTCGTAAGCGGCCGCTCGTTCGCTCCGAGCGATGTTCACACAACTGCGCATGCGTATGGGTCGTAATGCGCATGCGCCAACCAGTCATTGCGGTCGGAAATCGAGCACTCGCAAAATAGCGAGTGCCTGCTAATTTGAGTGACAGGATGAGGCGTTTGTGGGTGGTAACAGGGAAGGTGCTTGAAAACGGGCAGTGGTGATCCAAACGCAGGCGCGCCAAACGGTCAAAACGGGCGTTTTAAGGGTGTGCATAATTAACAAAGCAGCGTCATCGACCACGTCACTTGGTTGTTTCTTAGCCTGAACTGTTCGCATGATTGCGGTAGGAAAATCCAACCACAAGCACTGCGAGCAGTTCAGACGCCTTTCGATGTACTCGATTAATCTAATAAATAGCGGAGATGACGTAGGATGCGAGCGGCCAGGGGGCGTCTTCACAAAATAGCGAGCGCATGTTTCGTTCGCTCGCTCAGACATAGAGCCGTCAACAGACCGCAAAGAGCGAGCGCTCAATTTAAATGGCCGACCCCTTTTTCAGAACGAGCGAGCGCAAATAGCGTCCGGCTCTGAATCAGGCCCTCTGTTCAAAAATATATCAGATAGAATACTTTATATGTTTATTTCACCTTACAATAATAGATATAACAAATAAATAATGAAGACACACGGCGGGGATTTATTTTGATTTTAACTTTTTTCACAGAAATTCACTTTTCACTTTCAATTTTTGGTCATATCTGCTGGCCAGCTTGGGGCTTGGAGTAGAAATGTCAGTGGCGGCTGTGCGTCGCGCCTGAACGGAGCAACAATTGTTAACCATTTAAAGCTACATAAATGTATACAAACGGGGTCACAATCCACTTGCGGTTAAATTCCTGACAAATAATATTTAGTCTATTCGTGGGAGTTCGCAAAGATTGACCTAGCACTGCCCCGGATATATATGTACATATTGGTCTTGTTATGCACTGGATAGTGTATTATCATATGGTATTAATAATTAGCCCTGGTCTATAGCAGTGCACCCCTAACTGTGCATGTTTTCCAGATCTCCTAGTTGGAGCACAAGTGTATTTATTACTGACTGACACATATTTAAAGATCATGGGGAGGTGCTAATTTTTTCCCGTTGTGACACTGAGAAGAACATGCAGCACTAGTAAAATTCTAATATATTACTATTTCTATTGTCATGGTATGGGCTGGGGAGGGAGGTTTCCAGGCATCCCCCCCCCCCCCCCCCCCTGCGTTTGCCTATGGCCAGTATAAAGAATTTAATGACAACACATTCCCATTTAACTACTACTCTATTGATAACTGCCCCTCATTATGTTTTGCCTTGTTATGTATATACTATACAGTCATATAGGTCACCATGCAAAAGTGTTTGTATACACTGGACTAGAAGAAAGAAAAAGGCTTGTTAAATACATATATTTTGTTTACACCTGTTAATTTTTTTTTACCTACATTTATTAAAATACATCATTATGTTATAGCTTGTCGTCTAATAAAGGATGATCTAGAATTTTTATTTTATATCATTAATAATATCATTACCCTGAAGAGATGGCTGTATGGGTCCCAGACCTGAGCTGCTGCAGGTTCCTTTACTGGTGCATTGTATCATAATGACAGTGTGCTGCTGAGATGCCGGCCGTAAAGTACGCAGCTGGTGTCGTAGAGCGCCTTGCACAGCAGCAGCTACAGTAACACGGCCGCGGAGTTTCCGGGTGAGGAGGAGACACGTGTGTCCCCCGGGACTCACCTGCACATCATGTCCCTGTACCTGGTTGCAGCCGGAATCCTGGATAAGCTGGAGAGGAAGGAGGGAGCGGTGAAGACCCTCGTATATGACAGTGGCTTTAAGGTAATTAGTGTATATTGTGCATCATCAGTGAGCAGAGAGGAGTTTTATGTTGGTAAATATCCGCAGTATTGACATCAAAGGGAATAAGTTGGAATGAAAGTATGTAATATGTACCATTATAGAGTGATAAAAAACACAACATACAGCAATGCTCACCAGAGCGCAAACAGTGATTATCATGTTGATGTATATTAGGCAGTGATAGTCAGTGTTGCCGACTCTAAAATGAAAATAAGCCCAAAACAATCCTAAAAAGCCCAATTTATGGGAGTGTCTCTTTGTCCTCACTCTCTACCTGCCTGACTTCCTTACTCCCCCCTCTTCATTAACCTGTATATTATTGTGTGTGTGCAGCCTTATCTGCCTAAATTGCTTTACTCCTTCCATATTTTTACCTCCTCCCCTCTTTTCATACCTCGTTCCCTTGGCAGTCTTTAGCTGGGCATGCACTTGCCGATGTGTGTATCCAGCGATGTGACGCCCTATATATCGGGCGGTCGATACATTCTGCGCAATGTGGTGACTGAACCCCGACATGTCGGGCATCGGCTCCATCCACTATGCCAGCATCGGCAGCCGGGTCGTTCAAATTGGCCCTACATGCAGACTGAACGACCCCGATAGACCAGCCGCAGGGTTGTGCATAGTGGGTACACACTGGCTGATGTGGATATGTCGTCCCAATCCACGGGAGCTACCGGTGCGCTGGTGGAACTGTGACGGGGGGCTGAGGGTTACTTCCCACGGCTGCTGCCAACAATGAAGAGGGGTGGGCGGGCAAGCGAGCGGCCAGAAGGGAATTCCACCGTTTGGCAAAACGGTAGTGCTGGTGTTTGTGGTGGTGGTGGGATGGAGATGATTTGCCTGCTGCTACTGATACTTTAAGCTGCCCTTCTATCAACCCTTGCCCCCTCCCTACCCCCAGCTGATATCTACCCTTACCCCCACCGTACTCCTAACCTCCTCCTTGCCCCCCCACTACTGCCCCAACTGCTATCTACCCTTGCCACTTACTTAATTCCAGTACTGCCTGCCCAAACCAACTCCTTGCCCCCCAGTACTGCCCCAGCTGTCATCTACCCTTGCCCGTATCCCTACCCCCAGTACTGCCTGCCCCTAACCCTCTCCTTGTTTCCAAGTACTGCGCCAGCTGTTGTCTGCACTTATCCCCACTCTACCCCTCAGCCCCCTGCTCCCTGCTGACAGCTCTCAGGCATCAGAGGTAGAGTAGGGCACTTTGAAAGGAGGTGTGGGGCCTGTCCATCCACTGTCCCGCCTACACAAACCATCCAGCAGCCCCCTGCTGCCCGCTGACAGCTCTCCTCATTTTATTTTTGAAAACTGAAATCTGGCTAATAAATAAATGGATTGTTGTTTTTCGATAAACAATTTGGTTATCACTGTATTAATAAATGCATTGTTGGTTTTTCTCTGAAAAATGTGGTTACTAGCTAGATTTCAGTTTCCGAAAAATAAAATGTGGATCTTCAAGACGTCTCATTTTTCTCAAGTAACTCCCACCCAAATTAAGGTTGGAAACCACTGGTCTAGTGTGTACCCACCTTTCCTTTACCTGACCCTACTTCTCCCTATTCCTGTCACCTGTCTAATTCCATTATCCTCTCTCTATAATAGCCTCAGTACCTCATGTCCATCATATATTTTACCTCTCCCTCTTGCCATCAATTAACATAGTTTTCTATAGAGGTTCTTAGTACATGTTTGGCCAAAGATGTTTGCCCACCTACCACATCACGGCGACCTCATCAGGTGGGTCCCTAACATCCCTAATACTGACATATTGTTTACATTTATCTAGGACTTACCTATAATAGTGCCCATTACATGTGTACTGCACTGCCCAGGACCCATACTAATTACAATCACCTGGAGCAGGTCGGTGGAGTGCGAGCCCAGGAGAAGGAGTCTCACCTTCAAGTGTACCTTAAATACACACATACATAGGAAAAGTGTGCATCTGAATCCCCCTTTTTTCTGCATTAGAACTACATGTTTAAATTAGGATGTGCAGCCCAGCCCCCACTTTTTTCCACTTCTGTTTTCCATCACGTTCCTCCTATATTTTTGCCCTAATTGTGTTTATTATTTTTCTTTATCACCTACTATATTTGGGTAAAAATACATATATACATAAAGCCTTTCTTATTTTATTTCTTACAATAGTACATTGTATAAGTTTGTGATTGCAATTCATATTACACTCTATACATTTTACTAGATATCCTATTAAATGTTACGTTTTAAACAATATTGACACAGATAGCCTAGGAAATCATAACATGAGAGTGCCCCATAATGTCTTCTCTTTCCCTTGGCTTACGGGCTGCACCAACACTCATTAATGTCACCAACACTCATTAATGTTAGAATAGGCTTTCAATCTAAAGTTATCCGGACTGTGGTTTCCCTTCTGGTATCATTCTCTCCTATCTACATAGTATCCTGTGTGGTAACTGAGATTCCCCTTCCCATAGAACACATGCTGTGAGGATGGCTCATCTGTTGCATAGCAGAGAATGTAGGGCACTAATGTTATCCTTTTCACACCAAAATCCCAGGTCTGACCCAGGATTTGGCACACACCTCCCATGTAACACTACATAGGTTTAGTGTTAACTTTTCTGGTGGCTCTTGGAGATGACATAATCTCCAAGCGCCGGTGACCTTGCTGTTCCTATATTGTAAACGGGACCCGTGTGGGATGACCCAGGTCATCCGTTTACACTGCCCCGTAACCCGGGTCCTTCCTGTGTCCAACCCTGCTCGCTACCCGGGTCACTGGGCAGCGAACCGGTGCATTATTTTGAAAGAAGGACATTCTGAGACAAAATTTACAAAAACCTGGGACAACTGTAGAAATTGGGGCAGTCGGCAGATATGCGCGAAGGATGGGGATGGCTCTGTTGCTTACCAGCACAGCGGGAGTGGGGTTATCTTTTCAGTGCGATGAAGTGCATCTTCTATTCCATTATTTAAAGTTCTATCCTATTACAGTTCTTTCCTATCTATAATGTAAATTTCCTACTGCTGCCTATCTAAATGCCAGCAGGGGGAGCTCTTACATGGAGTGTCCCAGGATAATCCCATCCTGCATTTTTTTACATCCTTTATATAGTAAGTATTTGTGGGCACAGGAGATCCGTATCACAGTTAGTACAGTGATGATATTGTTTCTATTGTGCAGTAAGGAAGATATAACTTTAGTTGATGTGCCGTACTTTGGGCTGTGTTAGACCTAATTGGTCATAGACCACAGCTTGTACAGACACAGATTGCCGATCTAGATCTGATGGGGAGACGTCAGATTTTGAATGGTAAAAATGCAGTATCTGGCTGAGATTGCGGTCGTTATCTGATTGAAGCTCCAACCATCTGTGTATGCGTATATATATCCGAATCTAACAGAAATCCTGATACCTGTTTGGCCAGTTTGTTACCAGTTTTACAGGGCAACATTACAATATTTGTAACACTTTTGTATTTTAAAGTTGTTGTTTTACACCTGATAATAATTCTTAATATTCCTACTTTCAGAATGTACGAAAGCTGTATGCTTTGATATGTGAGACCCTGCGCTATTCACTACTGCTCAAAGACATTATCAACAGTTCCGAATTGCTTCGAGGACCCAAAAAGTTGCCTCTAAACTTGGCTAAAGTAAGTAATGCAACCTCCTTTAAAAAAAAAAAAAAAAAAAAGAATATTTGCCTAGGTGCTATTAAAGTCTAATACCCCATATTATCCAATCAGCAGTTAATGTTGAACTATCTAGGATAAGATACTGGAATGAAAAAAGTAAATTATTATATATTTTTTTTCAAATTATTATATATTGTTTAATTTCAAAATTGGTACATAGAATCTTATTTACAGTGCACACTCAATGCACCACGCAACACCCGCGCGCCTGGATGGTGCACCAAGTGCACGGCAAGAGATGCATTTGCAATCTAGAAGTGCACCAAGGTGCGTGGAGAATGGGGGAAATTTGTAAAGGAACACACTACAGAAGTTTAACCTTCACATCAATGTCCAGCCATCTACCACACTCTTCTGTTTAATGAAACTAATCAGTTTTTTTTCTAAAGTACTGCTCCATATGGCTTATGGTTTAACTTAATCCTGATGGGACATTAGAGGAGTTTATTATATGTTGCACTTTTTGTGGGTTTCCTATCTCTGTTTTGCATATAGTGTGCATAAAAATATGCTTTTAAGTGTAGCTGGAAGGCACAAGATGCCACCCACTAAAAGTACTTGACAAGTCCCAATCTCTGCCATTTTAGAGAGCAAGTAATTTTGTGGGGTAGAGAAAGGGCATGAGCCCCTTCACACAGCAAGGACTACCCCCTAAACATTCCCCCTTGGTCCCATTACAATACCTAACTCTGAAGTGCCTACTCTCTACTTTGAAAGGGACTCTCTCAGCCCCTCCCAGCACGCACTGCAAACTTCTGCGTCTCCACAAGCACCGCCTTCATGCTTTGTAAACCTGTGCTGCTTAATTTACTGGAGGTAGCGTATTTGAGCCATAGATCTAAACCTAACACTAGCATGGTCTGTAGACATTGTGCCTGTCCATATTCTGAATTATTTTGACATGATCACTGCATACCCTCGGTGTGTGTGTTTGTTCAAATTCTGTAGCCCATTAGCGAGCAATTCTAATGTTATAAATGACATTTTAAATACTTGCTGCATTATCACTGTTTTAATTGCAGCAAAGAAATTATGCATTTATAAGCATTGTTCCTTCAACTAGGCTGACATTACTTGGAAATTGAATGCCGAATCCATTACCAGATTAAGTGCAGCAAAAATAATTTTAGTGGAGTTGCCCCTACAGTGTTATAATTATTTATTTATTAACTGCTATTAATATGGGGCACACACGCTTCCGCAGCGCTTTTACAGTGTACTTAGCCATCCACATCAGTCCCTGCCCCACTGGAGTTTACACTCTATATTCCCTACCACATGTACACACAGACGCACTAGGATTCATTTTTATTTATCAGAATCCAATTAACCTACAAGTATGTTTTTGGATCGTGGGAGGAAACCAGAGCACCTGAGAGGAGGTACATACAGACTCTACACAGATATGGCCTTGGTGGGAAGTGAACACAAGGCTTCAGTGCTGTGAGGCAGTAATGCTAACTACTACACTGCTGCTCTATAATAATATATAACTACTACTACTAAAGAGACGTAGTTACTGGCAATGTAAGTCTGTTGTTAATACAGTAGGTTATTGTGGCAACTAAATTCTTGCTGTCAGTCTGGTTATGCGTCTTTGTACCTCAGGTGCTGGTGTATGACTTGCTGTTTGGCAAAGGGCTTCAGTGTGGGGGCCGATGGAAGGCGACCGTCCTAGCTCACCGGGCGCGGCTACAAGCTGAGCTTGCAAAACTTAAAGTCAAGAAAAAGGTCAGCAGCAACAAAGAGCTTGTGACGTGTATGGGAGGCACAGCTGATGGTATGTGAGAAACGCATAGAGGCAGTGGGTGTGTGTATTACTTCCATGGTCTTCTCACTGACCATGTCTCTGATCCTAGACCCTGTTGTGCCACGTTACGTGCGTGTGAACACACTGAAGACCTCCGTGGCTGATGTCATCACTTATTTTAAACGTCAAGGTTATACATACCTGGGGAAAGCACGCAGGTAAGTGATATAGGCGTTAATAAGTACAGGATCTTGGAGTATTGACCATTTACAACCAGGGCCGAGGAAAACAGGAGATGAATAAAAAGTGTTATAAAACTGAATTGCATAACAGTATATGATCTCAGGTGACTGTATGTAAGAAAAACTAAAAAACGCCACAGAACAGACTGTAGCATGGTTCCTCCATATAACGAGAGCAGAACAGACTGTAGCATGGTTCCTCCATATAACGAGAGCAGAACAGACTGTAGCATGGTTCCTCCATATAACGAGAGCAGAACAGACTGTAGCATGGTTCCTCCATATAACGAGAGCAGAACAGACTGTAGCATGGTTCCTCCATATAACGAGAGCAGAACAGACTGTAGCATGGTTCCTCCATATAACGAGAGCAGAACAGACTGTAGCATGGTTCCTCCATATAACGAGAGCAGAACAGACTGTAGCATGGTTCCTCCATATAACGAGAGCAGAACAGACTGTAGCATGGTTCCTCCATATAACGAGAGCAGAACAGACTGTAGCATGGTTCCTCCATATAACGAGAGCAGAACAGATTGTAGCATGATTCCTCCATATAACGAGAGCAGAACAGATTGTAGCATGGTTCCTCCATATAATGAGAGCAGAACAGATTGTAGCATGGTTCCTCCATATAATGAGAGCAGAACAGATGTTTAATGGAACAATCATGAACCGCCCCATAGTGGTAACCTATGTTCAGATTTTGGTCCATTGTTATGGTTACATTAAAAAAACTTAATATATAAACATATTTTTTTTTTTTTGGCCTAAACCAGTATCAAAAAGAAAACAAAGCCATGAAGAATGGAGACCAGGGGCCATATTTACTAAAAGTCGATGTTGGGACTTTCAGTAAATATACCCCTAAATCACACATTTACTAACAGATGATTTTGACATAATTTTTTTAAACAATGTAAAAAATCAACTGTTAGTAAATGTATGACTTAGTACCTGAAATACAAAATCAATCAAAGTCAACCTTTAGTAAGTATACCCCTTGGCGTTATATTTACAAACAGCGCTATTTGTCAGCAGGAAGAAGCAGGAACTCCGTTCCTGAACCTCTCATTAACTCTAACGTAATGTCCTGGGCCAAAATGTATTTTCCATAAGATACGTTTTATTTTATTTTTTTGAGTGCCTTCTTTTCTAAATATTATTTATATATATATATATTGTTTTTCTATAGCTCCACCCCCAGTTCCACCCACAGTTCCTGAACCTATTTATCCAGAAAAATAGCCCTGTTTACAAATATTATTGATGTGATTTAAAACGGCAACAACATTGTGTGCATGTTTTGCATTTTATATTATTGCCGTTTCAAATATACCCCCCAGGTCTGTTGCATAAGTCATCGCGCTGTTTACACTAAGCGGCAAGTTTTCAGAGTTGCTGGTTTTGCCCATGGAGTTTACAGCGGCTACAATAAAGGCAATCATCTTGGACTCAATGTTATTGTCCTCTTAAATCCTAAACCTTGAAAATCTCCGGCTTTAATAGCCCGTCACTTAGTAAATTGAGCCTAAACTCTTGGACAAAGATACTGCCCAGAAAACAAATTAAAACAGTACTGTGTGAAATCATCCGTATTTCACTTAGCAAAAATCTTGAACTGTGTTTTAGCTCACTAAGAATTAAGGTTATCTGGTACACGTTTAAATTGTTTTTTTGTTTTTTTTACGTAAATTGTCCCTTTTGAAAGATATTGTGTTTTCTAAGCATCTCCTGTGGTTTAACTTTTTTTTTTAATATAATTATAGTGCTGTAAAATGACAAAACTAGTGATTTAAGTGGACATGTACACATCCTATTACATAGTATACAAGAGCTGGTCGATTTTGGGCAAAAACCCGGGAAGAGGTTCCTTCAGGATCTTCACGTCCCCAACTTGCTGGTTTTTCCTCCAAATACGGACTTCCACAAGGACTCCTTATACACCACTGGCCATCTCATACTGCAGGACAAGGTGAGCATGACCCTGCACATGTGCCTCTGATGTACTTGTCACCAGCAGCAGCTCCTGCCCTCATACCTGAAGGGGACTGCCGCTGCTGCTAGCTGGTCGGCCGGGTTCCTGGCACCTGTGCAATAGATCTGGCAGGCGCCAGGACCGGCGCGTGAACGGCGGTGGCACCGTGCATGCGCATAATGCTGGCTTCTGGGGGCTGTATTGACTGCAGCTTTGAGAAGCCGTGTAGGGTTGTCCAAAAAAGCAGAGCAGCGGCTTCCACTGGAAGCCGCTTTCTGCTAATCGCAGCCCGGAGTGGCAGTCCCAGTGGGTGGAGATACCTCCACCTGGGGCTGCCTGTCCTGTGCGTGACTGGCAGGTGGCGCTTCCAATGGGAAGCCATCACCAAACAGTGTAGCCAGTGCAGTCAAGGACTGCAACTGGCTTATTGAAGTGTCTGATTTTACTCTGGGGGGGGGGGGGGGAGGGGGGCTACAGCCCCTGGGTAAAATCCGCCACTGCTTGTCACCCTCCCCAGAACGTGACTTATGTTTCCTTCCTCAGGCAAGTTGTCTCCCAGCATTACTCTTAGATCCTCCTGTGGGTTCGTGTGTCATTGATGCTTGTGCTGCCCCAGGAAACAAGACAAGCCAGCTGGCTGCCAAATTACAGAATAAGGGGTGAGTGTATCTGCTGAGGATGTGTAATGGATTGAGCTGCTGGGCAGACACAGTATTATGTGCTGATGGAAAGGTGTAAATTGCTAATTCCAGAAAAGTGTTCGCCTTTGACCTGGACACCAAACGTCTGGCTACTATGAGTACACTGCTGCTGCGGGCTGGAGTCACATGCCAAGAACTAGCCAACCAGGACTTCCTTACCGTCAGCACAAGTGACCCAAAATACCAGAAAGTCAGTCACGTCTTAGTGGACCCATCATGCAGCGGGTCAGGTCAGTAAGATTAGACAGTCTTATAAGCACTGACTTTTTTTTTATTACAGCCAAATATATTTCAATCTAAACAGTCTAGTACAAATATGAAATGAGGTAAAACATAGGATTTTAGAAAATCTGAGAATGTTGTATATGTAAGATGCCAGGAGTCTTGTACGACCAAATTTTGATGAAACATAAATACATAAAGTACAAAACAATTGGAATTCTGTCCTCCTCTTGGAATGCAGTAAACATGGATGGAGCTTATTTATCTAAAGTGCAAATATCCAGTAATCCAATCAGCTCTTTGCTTTTCCTGTGTAATGTACAGACTGCGGATAGTTGCTGCACTGTTGTGAGGAATTGAGCGCTGCTAAACCGACGGCAGACTGACTGTTCCTGCAGCCTCATTTTATTGCGTAAATGACAATATTTCAGTGATGCATATTGATAACATTGTCTACTCCAGGTGATAAGCATCTGTATTAGCTAAGTTACTGTATACATTGCATTTTCCAGAGATCAGCAAATACCCTGTCATCAGATAAATCACCTTTTTCAATGACAACATGCATATTAAAAATGATTCAGTATTAGTTATTTCATAAAGCTGCATTGCACCACAAAGACTCTTTAATTGTATATATGCTGTTACCCTATCACGGCAGGCTAGTTGCCGCATTGGTCAGGTATGACCATAAACAAGCAGCCAGATCTGACTGGGCACCATTACAGAGTGAGAATTGCCTACACATTGCTCACTGGACCCATATTCCTAAGAATGCAGACTTGGTTACTAATGAAATCAGAGGTTTCAGGCAGGAAGCAGCCATTTTTTAGGTTGAAGCAATATTCCTGCTATTGCAACCTATCATTAACTAAGAACTAGTCACCTCACTGAGGCTTTTGGTTTGGTTGGCTCAGCCCACCAAATAGCTGCCTCCTAGAGGACGTAAGGAGTAGGATTTCAGTGTGAAAAGTCACTTGCCATTGACTCCTCTAATGACACGTTGCGACTTGCACTCCACAGGCATGCCAGACCGGATAAAAGTCCTCACAGATGAGGAGCCTGAGCAGGGAGAGCGGATGCAGGCCTTGTCCGCTTTTCAAAGACGCGCTGTATCTCACGCCCTCCGCTTCCCCTCTGTCCAGTATGTTGTCTACTCCACGTGCTCTGTACACCAGCAGGAAAATGAAGATGTGGTGAAGAGCATTCTAGAGGAACACTCTGACTTCAGGTATATGGATACAGCCCCTACTCATGGTGTGCAATAATCTCATACTGCGGTGGTCTTAATCTACTTTGCCATTGTCCATTACAGATTGGTCAATGTTCTTCCCTCGTGGCCAGTACGGGGGCTGAACACGTTCCCTGGATCAGGCTGCTGTCTCCGAGCCTCTTTTTCAGAAACATTAACAAATGGCTTTTTTGTTGCACTCTTTCAGCGCAAGAGCAAGGAGAACGAAAGGTAGATGCGCTCGTCTTAAATTTATATTTCAAGGAAAACATTGGGGGGTATTTTTCCGGAATGCGTTTGGCAGCATTGCAAGTTTGCCCTCGCACCCCATAGAGCTATGAGGGACAAACTTGTGATGTATTGTTAATTGCCAATATGTGCGATTCCCAGCGGCGCATTACGCCGAATTGTATTCCCCCTATTGTTAAGGCAGCATTCAGTGTAGGATTAATCTTTTAATTTATGCTAAAGACCAGCTACACTTGTAGCGGGAGCTGCTAGGAATGGAGGTATCCAGCCTTTATGATTGACACGATTTAATGAATATAATGTGCTTTCTAGAGCTAACCTGTCTTAAGCTGGGCATCCACTATACAATTTTCTGTCAGATATCTGTCCAATCTGGCTGGTTGGAATGAAAACCTGGTAATGTATGGGAGCAAATGACAATCGGCCATTGGCTCACAAACACTGAAAAATAGCTAAAAATGGTCGTTCAGACAAATTGGTTAAAACACACAAATTTGACCGATTTGACCAATTCTTTTTTTTGTCCTTTTTTCAGTGTTTAAAACCTTATGATCGACTGTCATTTGCTCCCATACATTACCAGGGTTTCATTCCAACCAGCCAGCTTGGACAGATATCGGACAGAAAATTGTATAGTGGATGGCCAGCTTTACAGTTGATATATGGCAGTCCTGTGGGTTGGGTCTATGAGGTAACTTAACCTTGGGAGACCTATGTATATCATAAGTGCAAAGAGACTGCAGAGTAATATATAAAATGTGAATTATAATTAGCTTAAAAGCCATTTTAAAATGAACATGTATTAGTAGGTTAGACTATGGTACAGTACATGCGGGAACATGTACTTCCTGTATACTGCTGTATCTCTACTGGAAGCTGCCACGCTTGGTGATTACAGGTTCTGAGGTCCCATTCATGCCACAAAACACCGGCCACTTTTTCCCTTTCATAATATGGTAGATCTAGTATATAAGACTGCATCCTATTTTTAATACATTTTTCACCATCTTATTAAAAAAAAAAAAATTACACCAAAGCATTTTATTTTATTTTCGTTGCTCTCTGCATGTACAAAACAATCTAAGCGCGTCAGCATATCAGCGGATAGATGGAGATTACTGTATGATGTACAGTCAGGTGCATAAATATTGGGACATTGACAGAATTTTCATATTTTGGCTTCTATTCACCACCACAATGGCTTTGAAATGAAACAAACAAGATGTGCTTTAACTGCAGACTTTCAGATTTAATTTGAGGGTAATTACATCCAAATCAGGTGTACGGTGTAGGAATTACAACGGTTTCTATATGTGCCTCCCACTTTTTAAGGGGCAAAAAGTAATGGGACTATCAACATAAAAGCTATTTCATGGATAGGTGTGGGCTATTCCCTCATTATCAATTAAGCAGGTAAAAGGTCTGGAGTTGATTCTAGGTGTGACATTTGCATTTGGAATCAGTTGCTGTCGACTCTGTGACAGCTCTTTGGATCTCATATTATCAGTGAAGCAAGCCATCATTAGGCTGAAAAATCAAAACAAACCCATCAGAGAGATAGCAAAAACATTAGGTGTGGCCAAATCAACTGTTTGGAACATTCTTAAAAAGAAAGAACGCACCGGAGAGCTCAGCAACACCAAAAGACCCGGAAGACCACGGAAAATAAATGTGGTGGATGACAGAAGAATTATTTCCCTGGTGAAGAAAAACCCCTTCACAACAGTTGGCCAAATCAAGAACACTCTCCAGGAGGTAGGTGTATATGTGTCAAAGTCAACAATCAAGAGAAGACTTCACAAAAGTGAGTATAGAGGCTTTTGGAGCATACACACGGTCAGATTTGTCAGACTTGTCAGATTTGTCAGATGAACGACTGAACGATTGAACGATTTGAACAATTTGAACGATTTTACCAAAGTTTTGAACGATTTGAACGATTTGAACGATTTTTGACTGCATTAAAATGAATGGAATCGTCCAAGTCTGACTGCAAACCCATCAGATGTCAGATATCGTTATCTGACAAACGGGAACGCGCATCGTTGATCGTCCATCGTTCAGGCATGTCAGATATGTCAGATTTTCCTTCAGATATGAACGACTGAACGATTTTTAAATCGTTATCGTTCATATCTGAAGGAAAAATCTGATCGTGTGTATGCACCATTTCACCACAAGATGTAAACCATTGGTGTGCCTCAAAAACAGGAAGACCAGATTACAGTTTGCCAAACAACATCTAAAAAAGCCATTACAGTTCTGGAACAACATCCTATGGACAGATGAGACAAAGATCAACTTGTACCAGAGTGATGAGAAGAGTATGGAGAAGGAAAGGAACTGCTCATTGTCCAAAACATACCACCTCATCAGTGAAGCATGGTGGTGGTAGTGTCATGGTGTGGGCATGTATGGCTGCCAATGGAACTGGTTCCCTTGTATTTATTGATGATGTGACTGCTGACAAAAGAAGCAGAATGAATTGTGAAGTGTTTCGGGCAATATTATATGCTCATATTCAGTCAAATGCTTCAGAACTCATTCAATGGCGCTTCACAGTGCAGATGGACAATGACCCGAAGCATACTGCAAAAGCAACCAAAGCGTTTTCTAAGGCTAAAAAGTGGAATGTTATGCAATGGCCAAGTCAATCCCCTGACCTGAATCCGATTGAGCATGCATTTCACTTGATGAAGACAAAACTGAAGGGAAAATGCCCCAAGAACAAGCAGGAACTGAAGACATTTGCAGTAGAGGCCTGGCAGAGCATCACCAGGGATGAAACCCAGCGTCTGGTGATGTCTATGCGTTCCAGACTTCAGGCTGTAATTGCCTGCAAAGGATTTGCAACAAAGTATTAAAAAGTGAAAGTTAGATTTTGGATTGTTTAGTTTGTCCCATTACTTTTGGCCCCTTAAAAAGTGGGAGGCACATATAGAATCCGTTGTTCCTACACCGTTCACCTGATTTGGATGTAATTACCCTCAAATTAAATCTGAAAGTCTGCAGTTAAAGCACATCTTGTTTGTTTCATTTCAAAGCCACTGTGGTGGTGAATAGAGGCCAAAATATGAAAATTCAGTCAATGTCCCAATATATATGCACCTGACTGTAAATCAGTGATGGACAGCCCTTCAAGACTTCACTTGTTCTTGCTTTGTTGCCTTTTATTGATTAAATGCATACATTTTAATTACTACAGAGATTAAGATTTTCTCTTTTTTTTCAAGGTTTTTATTTTCTAACCTTCGTTCAGGAGATTTGATCCTTTTTTTTTGTATCTCCCATTAATACCTTTTTGCTTTGTCACTCGATTGCATGACTGCGCTATGTCATTGGACGGTTATTTATGAACCAGTGTTGTTTTTGTGCTAGAAAATGCTATCCAATATGGCAGAGGTTCCCAAAATCTGCCATTACAGTCCAGGTTTTAAGGATATGCATGCTTGTGTCCAGATGGTTAAATCAAATTGACTAAGGTACTAATTAAGTCACCTGTGCTCAAGCATGGATATCCTTAAAACCTGGACTGTAATGGTGGAGTTTGGGAACCTCTGCAATATGGAGCTCACAAACTTCTTATTGCATGAGAGCATATATAAATGTGAATTTGTGCAATGCTGCTTGGCTTTCTGCTCTGGATTTGGGTAGGTCCCTTTTACAGGGTTACATAAAATTTTAATTAAAAAAAATATATATTAAATACAGATTTAAATCAGATTTTTTGGGATTTAAATAGGATTTTTTATTAAAAATGTTGTTTAAGTAAATGTTTTCATTTTTTAAACGTTAATTTAAAAAAATGTTTTAATAAAAAGATCTATTTGGATTTAAAAAAAAAAAATCAATTTTATGCAAACCTACTATTATTATTATACAAGTCTTTTGTTCCATCCGAGTACACAGAATGCATAAATATTTACAAAAAAAAATCTTCACTAAAAAAAACCCCCCCAAACAAACAGGAAATGTAACTTAAAATATCCGCCCAGTTGTCTGTCTGGAGTCACTGTAAAATGAACAGCATATTGAAATTAAAATAATATAAAGAAACTTTAAGTGGTGGTGATGTATACTTGTGCCTATAAGTTCCACCTTACAAACCATAAAGATGAAGGGAATCAGTGGCACCGGGTAACTATGCGCTTGCATGCATGCACCTTATGTGCAGACACTGGTTTTCTGTCCACAGCAGCTGCCAAGCATTCTTGCTGTTTTCGCTAAACTGGGGGAATAAAGAGGGGGTGTCCCCACAGGGATGGCATAGCTGGCTCAATGGGTATGTACTGTATGTAGCAGCTGATAGGGCAAGACCTGTGGACAACCCTATCAGCTTCTGCATACAAAGCACATCCCCTGTCTTAGACACTTTGAATATTTAGGACAGGATGGACAATTTGGGGATATATGGGGGGAATAAGGGATTTTATGTGTAGCCACATTTGCCTTACAGAGTATTTCTGCCCACAGTTCAGTGACTTTGGAAGAACAGAGTGCTGCAAATTTACCACAACCAAGTGGCAGAAATGACAAAAGGAAAGCGGACGCTCTAATCCAAGATTGTGCGAGCCACACGAAGAAGACGACCCGTAAGAAGAAGAAACGCAAAATCGACCAGTCTTAATTTAATAAATAAGTGCTGCGCACAACCTGTTCCCTAATGTGAGAAAGATATTGTCTGTGTATGTTGCGGTAATGTACTAAAGGATAATTAGGACACCTGTGTACTGTAGTGTTAATGGTGTACTGATTGAGGTGGCTATTACCCTTATGGATCGCTGACCTTATTCAATCCTGGATAGATGTATAGAAAATTTGACCTGCGTACTAACTGGTTCTTAATCCTATGCAGTATAAACAGATGTTTGGTCATAAGCAATGATGGTAAATTAAATATCTTTACTTGGTATAAAATTGAACAAACATGCACATAAATGAGTAACAACCTGCTAATTGTATAGTATATGCCCAGCTTAAGAATTATCTGTCAGATATCTGTCCAGTCTGATTGGTTGGAATGAAAACCTAGTAATGTATGGGAGCAAATGACAGTCGATCATATGGTTTTAAACACTGAAACTGGAGCAAATACTGAGGAGACACTGGCAGATACTCCTAGAGGATGACACTTTAGCAGAAACTCTACCTAACAAACCCAGAATGATCTACAGGAAGGCACCCAACATCAGGTCCAAACTGGTAAAGAACCACATCTACCCCTAAAAGATTACAGCAGACCACGTTGAGTACAGTGTCCAATGGTTTTTACCATTGCAATTCATGTTCCGGATGTCTGAGCACTGGCGCTTTAAGCACTAAGCCCAATAACACATTCACATCATGCAGTACAGGGGAGACATACAAAACAAAGGAATAAGTACATCTGCACACATTCATATTATTATTAATGTTGACCCCGTATTTTATGTTATGAATGTTGTTCAATTCGAAATCGGGGGTGCTGCCAATTGACAATAAAATACTACTTGATTTACAAAGAGAAAAAAGTGTCTTTTGGTATGGCGCACAGATGAAAAATTATAAAAGTATCAATTCTTTGATATACATTAAAAAATTCAATCGGAACCAATTCCAGCAAAATAAGATTTAAAAATAAAGTGTATTAGTGTGGTTTGTTAATGATAACTAATGTGAGAAGATAATAAAATAAAAAAAAATGATGAAAAAGACACTACCGTGTGAACTTATTCATAGTAGAATGGATATTTAATAATATGAAATATTAGGCTCTGCGTAAAAACGTTATGAAAAGGATATCAATCTTGAGGAAATGTCCTGTCAATTCAGTTGTTCCCACTTCTTCATAACGCTATGCATCACAGAGCACAATATATCTTACTATAATTATATCTAACCCAGATCTTACTGTTATGGGAATATAATCAATCCTAATGAGAGGAATAGTCTCAGTACATAATCAGCATAGACTACAGTGTAGATATTGCAAAGATAGTTCTATATAATTGTTGCAATATCAGACAACAAATTTGCCATTTACACTTGAATCTATAGGTATAGAAATGTGTGTGCTCTCATTCACGAAGGAATTATCTCAGTACAGGATCTGCCTAGAACGCAGTGCAGATATTGCCAGATAGTTTTGTATAATTGTTGCAATATAAGACAACAATGTTGCCATTTACACTTTACTCAGTAGACAAATATATATGCTCTCATTCACTGGGACGTCCTATAGTTAGACATATACTCCAGTGATTATTAACGTTTGAGAATAACACACGTGTCCTATAATTGGACAAGTAACGTGTGTATTAACGTCCTGTAACTGGACAGATAAAGTAATAGTAAGATAGAGTACGCGTATCAAGCATCTCGCTATTAAGATAGATATTATTCACAACTGAATTTACAGGACATTTCCTCAACATTGATATCCTTTTCATAACGTTTTTACGCAGAGCCTAATAATATTTATTCATAGTAGCATGGATATTTAATAATATGAAATAAGTTCACACGGCAGGGTCTTTTTCATCATTTTTTTAATTTTATTATCTTCTCACATTAGTTGTCACTAATACATTTTTTTTATTTTTAAACCTTATTTTGCTGGAATTGGTTCCGATTGGAATTTCTAATGTATATCAAATAAAGAATTGATACTTTTATAATTTTTCATCTGTGCGCCATACCAAAAGACAAAATCTTTTCTCTTTGTAAATCAAGTAGTACAGGGGAGACACGAAGTTAAAGAGAGACTCACATGTAACCACAACAATGTCATCTAGCTCCTACAATGCATCTGCCCAAAACAATATGTAGGCAGAACCAGAGACCTTTAAAGACCAGGATTGCAGAACATATCAAAAATTAAAAAGAAACTGGATAGCCACAACCTAGCCAAACATTTCTGTGATCATCATAATAGCAATCCCTAAGACCTCGGTATCATGGCAATACAAACTGTAAAACCTAACTGGAGGGGGGACTGCAATGGATATTTAAGTTACAAACATTTCACCCTAAGGGCCTGAACTGAGATAACCAGATTAAATCCATAATATGTAAAAAATTTATTTGAATAAACCACACTCCCGGTAACAGATGATGTTGGAATCATAACTAGATCCTAGAGACCTATCAAACAACTCAGTTAAACAGTGTGAGATATACAAATATACTAATTCTTCTAGTGTTAGCTGATCAAGCCTGACTGCATTTTACGCTATATATAGACTCTGACCAAGTTACTTTCTAGCCTAGCAGCATACAGATGTACATTATCTATCACCAATATCGAACACAACAACCATATACCATCATGTCCGATATAGGCCTGGTTTCTTATTCTACCTCCAAGATACCTTTGATGCACTTATCCTTAGCAACACGCTTCAAACCATTATATGTACGGATTGAGGTCAGATATGAACCTAAAGAGCCAGCGTCTATTTCAATACCTTTTATTCCATTCATCTACATGTGAATTACGTACTAGGTCAGTTGATAGACGGCACCTGCATTATTTACGGTTTCTATGGTGATCATCACTATGACAGCCAGGGACCTATCAGGAAAGACTGACAGTACTGCCTGACCAATCAAAGCGGGCGAGACCTTTTAAATGATTCAACACTGATGTGCATTAACACTTCATGCTCCCAGAAGACCACCTAGGTCGAAACGCGTTGGAGGACATTTACCTCTTGAACCAGCACACTATTGCCCATCATCACCTTGTCCCCGCCAACCCTAACACCTAAGATTGCACCCATATCCAGCCACGCACTCTGAGACACAGAACCAAAAGTTACAGCACTAGCCCGCCTACACGACAGCCGGCTAGGGGACTACTAAGAACGGTAACTGAGCTCCCGGGTAAGTATCCTCTGTAGCGTTTGGGGGGGGAGATGATAACCGTGGCCTCTGTTCCCAGGAGCCCCGACTGCTGGTGTCCCCTTTCGTGACCACAGGTGCACTCTCATTGTGCCGGTGCGAGCGTGTCCCTGGGTGCAGGAACACTGCCTGTTACTC
This sequence comes from Taudactylus pleione, assembly GCA_031769625.1. Classification (NCBI taxonomy): domain Eukaryota; kingdom Metazoa; phylum Chordata; class Amphibia; order Anura; family Myobatrachidae; genus Taudactylus; species Taudactylus pleione. The sequence goes on along the minus strand of JAUIMM010000039.1, from coordinate 29,367,877 downwards.
GCGTTGGCGAAAAGAGCCACAGTCCAGAGAGATCCCCGAAGCACGCTCAAGCAAGCCATCCCCGGACCCTAAGAAGACATCCTGGGCAACACACAAGCAATAGGAATTGGGTAAATATTTGACCCACATCACCACTTCAATACAAGACTGACGGGACGCCACAGTCTCTATTGTTTTCTCATACATAGTGACTTGTCATTGACTTTCAATTAATTCACCATTGGTTCGCGTAAGGACAAGGCAGGCATTATCCTAATAGAGTGGACTTATCCATATTACCATTACCCGCATTTCTGCTGTTTTTCTCCTGATAAATGAGTAAGAACCTGTTAATTCTTAATGTACGTTTGTTCAATTTTATACCAAGTAAAGATATTTCATTTACCCATCATTGCTTATGACCAAAGATGCATGCTGATCTGTATCGCTCAGTGACCGTTGTACAACATAGCAGGTTAACATGTTAAGGCATTTGATCAAATATCTTGATACACAGATTAATTGTTCAGTCAGGCTCCCACTATTCCAGACTACATATGCATGAAGAGTTCTAGACCTCACCTCAATTTACACTAGATTAGATCATTTTCAGTAGGCATTAACCCATTAAGGGAGGGTTTTTCACTATTTCATGACCACAAATGTTACGCTTTGGTCTATCCATACAAGTTTATTTATAATGCTTAATAAAGTCTGTTTGCTCGCAAAAAAAATAAAGGGAAAGGCAGACAAAATAGGAAAAACAGATCCCATGGTGGTTCCCTTAGTAATTTTAATGTAATGCAGCACCACAAATCAATTGGCTACTTCTCCCGCGTACAGTGATGACAAATGTTTGTGCTTTATTGAAGGTCTGATTTACTGTAGATATAGGCCTAAGAACAAAACTGCTCATTTTAATTTGAGTATGCCACATCTGCAAGCAGGTATAGTTATGTACAACACTCCCTCAGGTAGGAGACGAGACACGGAAATGTTATCCTTTTTCTGTGTTTGGGGCACCTTACCCTCTGAGTGACCTCTTACACATTACTGCACAAGTAACTTCCAAATTATGTTTCTGCCACGTACTTCAATCAACTTTTTCTTTATATTACTTTTTCAATTCTCCAACCTTTTCAAACTGTGGAAAGTGCATCTTTGTCCTCAGAGAGAAGCCCTCTCAGCTGCTAATAGGTGCCTTTCTAGCTTGGTCTTGGAATTCCCATATGATCAGTAATCTGCCTACACCAACTACTAGAAGACAAACACTCCCCATCCACTTGTTCCAGATTCACAGCAGTAGTAAGAAAGTAATCACTGCCCCCATCAGCATCACTTACTTCTGGTTGTCCTAGCTCCTTGGTAGTGACAGCTGCTTCTGCCTGATCACTTACTCTGTATAAAGGCAGCAGGGTGCTATTGTATTAACTCATCACAGGACATCTAGGTTAGTGTATAGCCCTTCCTTGCCAGCCATAGGAATAGAGCAGGCAATATAGATTTATTTTTTTAAAGCCAGATTTCTATCATTGTGGGCCTGATTCAGAGGTTTACGCTAATGCAATCACAACTGCGATCTCTTATGGATCACAATTGCGGAAACAGGCTAATGTCTTCCAAAATGTACCCAATCATAGGGACGCCCACTGCTGCCTTCTCAGCCATCCCACAACGTACAACAGTGAAAACATGGATGCAGCTTCTGAATGAAGTCTGACCTGTCTCAAACACTGCGTCTCTACTGACACAGAGAGCTCTTGTGCCGAGGAGGTGGCAATGGGCAACTTATGCACGCCCATGAAACACCCATGCGCAATGGCTAACAATCGCTCAATCTGCATAAATATCAACATTGCATAAATCTACCCAAAATACGTCCAGGGGACCTGCTTGGGAGTGTTACTCCAGCACATTGATGCCATAGCCCAGGGCAACAGTTGTCCTAAGAATGCACTGCACCTCCTTTACTAATTTTAATCCACAAGGTGCCATTGAAAGCACCTTTAGCAGCCACTGTACTGTAGTCACTGGTAGGTGTTACTACGAAGCAGATACATGATGCTGCTGGACTCTGGGGCAGCCCACTATACAACTACCAAGGATGGGTGGCACCACAACACCCCAATCCCTGTAAACTAGGGGTTCCCAACCATGGTCCGCAAGGCACACTAACAGTCCAGATTTTAAGGCTAGCCATAGTTGAGCACAGGTGACTTAATTAGTACCTTAGGTATTTTGATTTAACCATCTGTGCTTAAGCATGGATATCACTAAAACCAGGACTGTTAGTGTGCCTTGAGGACAGAGGTTGGGAAACACTGCTGTAGACTGAAGCACCAGCTATAGATGTGTCCACCTACACCTGAGCAGCTCCCAGAGGAGCAGTGTAGCAAGTTTTTCTTTACATTTGGTCTTATTCACAGCGCAGAGGCAGCAAAACACCACTCAGTGTACTAGAAATGCTGAGCTGCAGCTTTAACGGCACCGTATTAATACATGTACAAAGTTGCAGATGAAGCACAACAGAACTTGGTGTGAGAAAAAGCTGCTACCTCTATGCACTTTATATTAGATTGTCTCATTCACACACAAATGATGCACATTACATTGATCAGTGCAAAGAAGTTTTGTTGCTTCCAGTTTTACTTGTGCAAATAAGACACCTGATGAAACAGAGTCACCCAGGCCCTGGCACACCAAGAGACAACTGAGGCAGTGTACGAGGACAAATCTGTAAATACCACCAAGGTACACACTTTCTTAAATGTATATCTGCACTTGGCTACAGGACTTACATGATTTGCAGCAAGAAGCACTTTTTCCTTAGACAACCATCCTAACTGTAAGGCAGGTACCACAGAAACATCCATATGCCTGTGTGGCTTGTGTGTGTATATGCATTATATATATATATATATATATATATTAAAAAAAGTATCTGTATGGGCAATACTATTCTACTGTATTTACTGTCCTGCCTCAAAGTACTGCAGCTGACACCTCAGTTATTTCATGATTGGAGTTTACAGTTATTTTGGCTTTAGATGACATGGCCCATTTTTTCATCTACTTTAGTTGAGGTATACTTTAACAGTCCTTTTTACATGCCATGCCCTCATTGGAATAGGACTGAAATGCCGACGGCTGATCCCGACAAGATCAATATTCCTACGGGCAGGTAAGTACTCTAACCCTCCCCCCCTAGGGATGCTTAACCCTAATCTCTTCCCCCTCCCAGGCTAATGCTAAGGACACCCCAGACTTACCTTTGTTCGGTAGAAAGAGGCACACTATCAAGTATGGCTGTATTAAACAATTTAGATGGTCTTATTTAAGTAAATACAACTTGCTGCAGTACAATCTGTTCTATTAGCACCCAGAAAGGACCAGCACAAGGAATGTTCGACTGGAGTAACACACACACACTAGGCGACTAACAGATTATATGGTTGTCCGTTAGACACATTTTCTAGCTTGCACATGTCTCCTCTCAGTTGCAAACGCAGGATTTCTAAATGCTTGATTTTAGAGTGAGTGTGGCCAGTCCATGCAGAGAGCATAATTACCACTTATCCAGCTTTAATATGCATCATACAAACTGTATTGTGTCATAATTCCACCATATACAGGACCAGTGATCACAGTAAGCCATTAAATGTGGCAGTAGGGCTATCCTGCCTGAGCTGAATCTGTTTATTTTAGATGTGGGCACTATTCCAGAGCATTGGAGGGTGTCTGGGGTTGCAGCAGAAGAACCTAGCACTGCCCCAGACATTTATGTAAATATTAGGCTCTATAGCAGTGCATCCCTAACAGTGCATGTTTTCTAGATCCCCTAATTGGTACACAGGTGTTTTTACTACTGGCTGATAAATGTTAAAAGATCCACAAGTGGTGCTATTTATTTCATTTATGATACTGAGAACATGCAGCGCTAGTAAAATTCCATTATATTACTATTGTGGTCATGGTGTGGACTGGATAGGGTGGTTTCCAGGCAGACTGAAACCCCCCCCTGCGTTTGCCTATGCCTCTAATAACATTAAATTTTTGACTTGAACCTGGCTGGGCACACTAGATGACTGACCCTTAACAGAACGGTCTGGAAGAGTCACGCGGCACTCTCCTACTAGCACAAGCAGCCAAACCCCACCAGTCCATGGCTCCACTTGTGATTCATGATACAGGCATACTGTAAACATTGCTTAATTTCCAACTGTAAATTCATAGATGTACTTACTCATTTTTGGTCCAATTCATGTTGCCCTGTGATCTGTTGTCCACCCAAATAAACTTAATCTTTATAAATAGGTTGTTATTAATGTACATTTTGGTTAATCTACTTAGTATTTTCATTCATTTTACCAGAGGAGGGAGGGAGGAGGGGAATGTAGAATGATTTTTGATATACTGGTTAAATGGCAGATAAGTCTTATTGCTAGTACTATTTAAATTCATGTCTGCAGCATTAACACAGCCATTGATGAAGTTACCACCATACGGGGCAGTATAGTCTGGGGCCTTATGGTATATGGCACTACAGTGTTAATTGTAGATGTAGAGGACGTGGCTCCAAGTGCGAGTAGCACTGGAGCATATGGCACCCATACATCTGCAATAAATTGGGGCAATTCCCCATTCTGCAGATGACTGGGTTGGGGGATCCTGAAAATCCATCATGTTTGACAATTCCAGTTCAAAAGTGATTGGAATCAGAGTCAGGAACTTTCTACTTCAGGGTCCATAGGGTATCCACAGGATACCTTGGGGTATAGGTGTGACGTCAGTCGCTGGGCACCATAGAGTTAAGCTTTTCAGCCTCCCAGGATGCACTAGGATCCCCCTCCTATACCCCGCCCCCGAGCCAAGGCACCTCAGTTTAGTTTGGTGCCCGGCCAGCGTCGGGTGCACCTGTCGGAGTGGGGGCTAGAAGAGCCCCTGAAGCTTTCTTCAGTGCAGCTGTGGCTGCACATCTGGATGTACAGCATGGACAGTCAGTCCTGACGTCCATGCTGTCTTCCCTACACCCCCGCCGGTACCAGAACGCCGGTACCGATCGGGGATGCTGGTGAGCATCTGGGGTCACAGCTAGCGGTGACCCCAGATGTTCCGGACCATGGCCGGATCCAAGGGGGACAAAGGTAAGCAGCGGGGTCCCGCGGTGGGTCCTCGCTGGTCACATGGTCCTAAGTCCCCAGGCAGGGGGCTCCCTGGGGACTGGCTGCAGCGTGGAGCCAGGCGACCAACCTGCGCTTTCCACTACCCCCTGGGACAGCGGACCGCAGCAGAGCTGCGGCGTCCCAGGGGTTAAATGCATGCCAGGGGAGCGCGCCTTCCCTGTCTCACAGCCGGCGCCTCCCCCGCTGCACACAGCCCTCTCTGCATGCTGCCGACTGGTCCTGTGGCAGCGCTCCTCCCCCAGGCCAGCCTCCTCTCTGCTCCTCGGCGGCCATCTTCTCCAGAACGCATGGTGAACGCTGCTGGAAGCGCTGGACGGAAGTATCGTGGTCTGGGTCCCCCCGCATACCTCTCCTCCGCTGTGGCTCAGGTCTGTGTATGCAGCGCTGTGTCCTACCAGGCCCTGTGTCTGTGTAGTTGAGTGATCAGCGCTGTTAGTGCAGGAATTGTTATTTCTCTGCATTGTATGTGACTGTGCTAGCGCTGCCTGTAACTTTTCTTCTCTAAACTGTCAGCTTTATTACTGTCCCTGTTCTTTCTGCTAAAGCCCTTGCGGTGCGGTGCTGCAGGGTGGTCTCTCGCCTATTTAATACTTAATTGGTGAGAGAGGTCACATACGTGGTGCCATCATGTCTGAAAGTGATTTTCCCCTCCGGCTACAGTGTACCACGTGCAAAGTACCGTTAGCGGAGGGGGAGGGTAGCGCGGAGGGCCTTTGCCGGCAGTGTTTGTCCATGGCGCGGCCTATTACGGTTACAGCACCGGTACAGGAGCCGCCCTGGGCTTGTTTCGCTCAGGCGTTAACAGCTTTAGTGGGCCAGTTAGCTCCGCAGCCCGCGTTTACTCCGATGGGTTTGTCCCAGCAGTCTGTGGTGTCGTCACCCATGCAGGGGTTCCCACGACAATTGGTGGTACCCCACAGTCTCCCTATTTCCCCGCTCCCGGGTTCTCAGGAGCCAGCGTGGGTTAACTCCCTGACGAGTTCTGTACAGCACTTGTCGGATGTGTTGCAAGGGGAGTCTGTGATGCGGCCTCATAAAAGGCCGGTGGCGTCTCTGTCCGCTCCTTATGAGGATGACGAAGGGACGTCTGATGATGGGGAGATTCTGGATCCTTACGATCAGGAACCTCTCCATACTAAGGACGCTGATGCTAAGTCCAAAGTATATATTCCTGGACTTATTCGGGCGGTCCGCACAGCCTTGGTGATTGAGGACGAAGTTCCCCCAGCGGCTAAATCTAAGTATGCCTTTTTCAAAGATGTGAAGGGCGATGCCACAGTCTTTCCTCTTTCGGGTCAGTTGGTGGACCATTTAGAGGAGGCGTAGAAACAGCCTGGCAAGCGATACCAGCTGCAGAGACGCCTGGCGGTGGCTTATCCGTTCACGGATAATTATTTTGCTAAGTGGGAATCCCCTCCACAGGTGGATTCTCACGTGACCCGTCTTGTCCGTAGTGCCACATTGCCGATGCCATCCATGTCCTCCCTTAAGGATGCTACTGACCGCAAGGTAGAAATCTGCCTGAAGTCCGCTTATTCCCTTGCAGGGGGGGCAGCACGGCCGGCTATGGCCATTTGCTGGGTTGCCAGAGCGATGGAGCGCTGGGCGGATTCATTAGAGGCTTCTTTTGAATCCGACTGTCCGGCCGAACAGGCGGAGTTGATTGGCAATCTCCGTGATTCGGCCACCTACATCAACGAGGCGGCTCTAGACATTAGTACTCTGGTGTCTAGAATTTCTTCAGCAGCGGTAGCTGCTTGTCGCACCTTGTGGCTGCGATCCTGGAAGGCGGACGCAGATTCCAAGAAAGGTCTGGAAGCGTTGCCGTTTACCGGAGAAGTTCTCTTTGGTCCGGATCTGGATAAGATTGTGGCCACGCTGGCGGCAGCCAAATCTGCTTGTCTCCCGGCGGCCGCTGCTCCTTCTGGTTCTGGACCATCGTCCTTTCAGTCATCTAGGGCCCAGGGCAGGCCCAAACCACAGTCGTTTCCTCGACAGGCTGGCCCTAAGAAATCGGTCAAGCCCCGGAAGCAGGCATGGAGTACCAGACGTCCGGCCCTCAAGCCAGATGACAAGCCTGCGGCCTGACGGTCCGGGCCTCCCTTTGGGGGATCCCAGGGTGGGAGGCCGCCTGCTACAGTTCGCCCAGTGTTGGTCGACCACTACGACAGACACTTGGGTTCTGGAGGTGGTTTCCCACGGATACGCCCTCTCCTTCCGGCACAGATCCCCGGCTCGCTTCTTCACCACGGGTCTACCATCAGACCGGAACAAGGCTACGGAGCTGCGGAAGGTATTGCACACTATGCTCCAGGCTGGAGTTATAGTGCCTGTTCCATTCTCCCAGAGGGGCCAGGGTTTCTATTCAAATCTATTTTTGGTACAGAAACCCAATGGGTCATATCGTCCGATTCTCAACCTCAAAGCACTCAACAAGTCTTTGCGGGTCCCGAAGTTTCGGATGGAGACCCTACGGTCCATCATTCTGGCGCTGGAACCTGGGGACTACATGGTGTCATTGGACATACAGGACACTTACCTGCATGTCCCTATTTTGCGCCATCAACAGTTCCTCAGGTTTGCAATGCGCAGCGACCACTTCCAGTTTCAGGCGTTACCTTTTGGCCTGGCAACAGCACCACGTGTTTTCACCAAGGTGATAGCGGTCATGGCGGCTTCTCTGCGGCTGCAGGGAGTCCGCATGTTGCCGTATTTGGACGACCTGTTATTGGTGGCAGGATCTCCAGAGCTCCTGTTACGGCACTTGGACCTGACCATTGCACTGCTGCAACGGCACGGCTGGCTAATCAACTGGCAGAAGTCCACTCTAATCCCGTCTCGGAGGATTCTGCATCTTGGAGCCTTATTGGACTCGGGACAGCAAAGGATCTTCGTGACGGAGGACAAGATCTCTGCTTTACAGTCAAGGGTGCGCAGTTGCCTGCACAGCCGCCGGGTGTCCTTACACTCAGAGATGAGGTTACTGGGCTCCATGGTGTCGGTGTTCGACATGGTGGAATACGCCCAGTTTCACTCCAGACCTCTGCAGCACCTGATCCTGTCCAAGTGGAACGGGCTGCCTCAGTCTCTGAAGTCCCAGACGATTGTGCTCACCCCGGAGGTTCGCCTGTCCCTTGCGTGGTGGTTACAGATGACCCACCTCAACAAGGGACGTCCGTTCTGGGTTCCAAATTGGGTCCTGTTGACAACGAACGCCAGTCTGCGGGGCAGGGGAGCAGTTTCGGGTCCACACTTGTTCCAGGGCAGGTGGACGCCGACAGAAGCGGAGCTTCCAATAAATATCTTGGAACTCCGTGCGGTCTTCAATGCTCTCCAGCAGGCACAGCGGTTTCTCTAGGGTCGCCCGGTGCAGGTCCAGTCGGACAATGCTACCACCGTGGCCTACATAAACAGGCAAGGAGGAACTCGCAGTCGGGCGGCTCTCGTAGAGGTCTCTCGGATCCTGGTTTGGGCGGAGCGCAATCTTCCGGCCATATCAGCGGTCTTCATCCCGGGAGTGCTAAATTGGGAGGCGGACTTTCTAAGTCACCAAGACGTTCATCCGGGGGAATGGTCCCTGCACCCGGACGTTTTTCAACTACTGGTGGACAGGTGGGGTCTTCCAGAAATCGACCTCATGGCGTCCCGGCACAACAACAAGTTGCCGGTGTACGGGTCTCGCACAAGAGACGAAAAGGAGTCTCTGGTGGATGCTCTGTCCGTCCGGTGGACGTTCCGGTTCACTTACCTGTTTCCTCCGGTCTCCCTTCTTCCACGGGTAATCCGGAAATTCAAACAGGAAGGAGGGACGCTCCTGTTGATAGCTCCCGCGTGGCCCAGACGGCACTGGTTCTCAGACCTTCAGGGTCTGTCCGTGGACAGTCCTCTGCGGTTGCCGCTACGACCGGACCTTCTGTCTCAGGGTCCTTGCCTTCACCCGGACCTGACTCGGCTGTCTTTGACGGCGTGGCTGTTGAGACGGCCATGCTGAGGTCCCGGGGGTTTTCCAGCTCTGTGGTGCGAACCATGTTACGAGCTCGGAAACCGTCTTCCGCGAGGATATACCATCGCGTGTGGCATACGTTCTTCTAGTGGTGTCGACCGAGAGGTTATGCACCGCGGGAGTTTCGTCTGTCTCGGATTCTCGCCTTCCTGCAAGCGGGACTAGATCATGGGCTTCGCCTTGCTTCTTTGAAGGTACAGGTTTCGGCCCTATCTGTCTGGTTTCACCGTAGGATTGCTACAATCCCGGATGTGCGCACCTTTATGCAGGGTGTTCTCCACATTCAGCCGCCCTTTGCTCCACCTGTGGCGCCTTGGGATTTGGCTGTGGTCCTGAGGGCTCTCCAAGGACCGCCGTTTGAACCACTGGGCTCAGTGGATCTTAAATGGCTAACAGCTAAGACTGTTTTCCTTCTGGCCATTGCTTCGGCCAGATGTGTTTCTGAGTTAGGGGCTCTTTCTTGTAGACTCCCTTTCTTGGTTTTTCATGGGAACAGGGCAGTGCTCCGCACTCGGCCCGAGTTTCTTCCCAAAGTTGTTTCCCAGTTTCATGTTAACGAGGAAATAGTTGTTCCGGCCTTTAACTCACCGGGTCTTTCCGTGGGTGAGGCCTCTTTGGATGTTGTGCGGGCCTTAAGGACTTATGTTGACCGCACTTCTTCGTTTAGGAAGTCGGACGCTTTGTTTGTCCTCTATGGCTTCCGTAAAAAGGGTTGGCCTGCTTCAAAGCAAACTTTGGCAGCCTGGATCCGTATGGCTATTTCTGAAGCTTATCTTCATGAAGGCCTACCGGTCCCACCTTCTCTGAAGGCTCATTCCACTAGGTCTGTGGGTCCTTCGTGGGCAGCTCGACGTGGTGCCTCGGCAGTTCAGATCTGCAAGGCTGCTACGTGGTCCTCTGTCCATACCTTCGTGAGGTATTACAGGTTTGACACCTTCGCCTCTCAGGATGCTTCCTTCGTGCGGCGGATTCTCCTTTCTGCACAGGAGCGTCCCCACCCTTAAAGGATACTGCTTTGGGACATCCCCAAGGTATCCTGTGGATACCCTATGGACCCTGAAGTAGAAAATATGAGATATGGTAAGAACTTACCCTTGTTATCTCTATTTCTACGAAGTCCATAGGGTTCCACAGGATTCCCGCCCTGTCGCACCTGTGCTGCAGATGGGCTTTGCTCTGGTCACCGGTTTTCCGTCTCCCTCTGGTGAGAATGTGATTCTTGTATGTGTCCAGATCTTTTTTCTCTCTCTACCTTCTCCTCCTCCGGCCTATGGCTTGATAACTAACTGAGGTGCCTTGGCTCGGGGGCGGGGTATAGGAGGGGGACCCTAGTGCATCCTGGGAGGCTGAAAAGCTTAACTCTATGGTGCCCAGCGACTGACGTCACACCTATACCCCAAGGTATCCTGTGGAACCCTATGGACTTCGTAGAAAGAGAGATAACAAGGGCAAGTTTTTACCATATCTCATATTTTAACATGCTGGATTTTCACAATCCCTCGACATATTGCTAATCACAATTGGGGCATTGCCCAGCAGATGTATGGCCCAGCCTGCATTAGTGTCTGTGCTTATAGAATCAGGGAAGACAAATGCTAAAAGACTTTTGCCTAGTATCTCAGGGTTTACACATGCCCTAAAAACCTCACCTAGTCACTGATTCTACCACACATCCTGCTGCATAAACACCAGGAAAATCTTGTCTTCGTTTGGGAGCAAATTTCTGTTATTTGCTCCTATACTTACCCCAATTTCCATCCCACCAGACAGATATAGATTTAGGTGTACGCAACAAACTCTCCTGATGTTGCACCCACTCCTGCCCTCCACAGCTTCAGTGACAACCCCCCCCAACATGGAATGTAAGCTGGGACATGTATCCTCAGTGTTACATAATTATGTATTTTGCAGAGATGATTATGTATCCATGCCAATTTGCCTGTAACCACCCATGCTTCCATGATTAACCATGTTACCCTGTATGTAATTTGCCTGTGCTACACAAAGGGGCACAGTAGATCTAAAAGATTAGAATTTTTTTGTCCAGTTGCACTTTAAATTCAGATTATTAAATTACTGTAGTGAAACACAGCGTAAGCAATTATTTTTATTTAAAATCCAAATATTAAGACATTAAAAAAAAAAAACTAATAATCTCCCCCCTGCAGTCTAATCAGACAAAATAAAGCAACAAGCTTGCAAAACTACATTCTGACACTTCCAGCCAAACAATTTCTTCTACAGGAGAGATCAGTGCTGCTTTCCAATATAGTGCTTGGGCCATTTGTTGATGTACACACTTAGTGTAGCAACTCGCCTGATCCTATTCCTTCTTTTAAACCTGTGGCACTCCAGCTGCTGTGGCATTACACATCCCAGCATGCCCTGCCAGTTTTGCAGCTGTGTTAAGCTGTGTACACAACTATAGACGCATCTGTCCAATCCATCTAGAGGGAAGGAAAATCTGGTAATGTATGGGAGCAAATAGAAATTTGCTCCCAGATGCTGGAAAATGGACAAGATTCCCCTTCCTACCAGACATATCTATAGGTGTGTGGACACAGCCCGAGTATACTAAAAGTGGCAGTGTATGCTGGGATGTGTTTTTACACAGCAGCTGGAGTGTCAGATTGCTTAAACCATAGGGTTCCCCAAGTCCTGGCGTTTGGACACAAACAGTGCATGTTTTCCCATACTCTGTGCTGGAGCAAGTGTGAACATCACTGACAAATTGTAAAAGATCAACAGGTGTTACCAATTATTTCAGTTATAATACTGTGAGGAGACCTGGAAAACCTACACTGTTTCAGTTCCCTGAGGACTTCAGCTGGGAGGCCCTGCTAAATCTTGTAACTATTTTACAGTTAAGTGCTGTGACCCAAACACCAATACTGGCCACACACCTATAGGCCATCTTTCCAACCAGCCAACTAGTTGGTTGGAGTGAAAATTTTGGTAGTGTATGGGAGCAAAAAAGCATCAGTTTGCTCCCAAATGCTGGAAAATGGATAAAAACTGTCAAAACAGGACATTTTTCAGCTTTTGGATGTAAACTGCAGATTGTCCTTTGCGCTCACACGTTAGATTTTCATTCCTACCAGCCAAATAGCTGGCTGGAAATATGGTAGTGTCTAGATGCCAGTCATGGAGAGGACCCTGACATCAGATATTGTCCAATGTCATTCCCTACCATCCACGTGGACACGGGGGGGTGGAATATAAGCCTGTGGTGGGCAAAGCGAGCCACCAAGCTCGTGAGGGGACAAGTTTCTTATTTAGGTGGACTTTATGGAATCGCACTTCCGCTCTTACTGCACATCACTTCCAGGTCTTTTGTATGAAGGGGAAATAAGCTCTACCATGGAAATGTTTAGATGTGTGGCCATCGTCGGGCTTCAACATTTGTTCAACTGGAAATCTAGTAAATACAAAAGTCCTACAAGCATGGCAAGTGCATTCAACATACCACCATACAGCCCAAGCATTACAAAAGAGGAGCAATATCAATAGACACACACCAGTCTCATTCCAACATATTCATCACTTCCACTCTTCCCCTTCGAGGTAGCTTACAAATACATTGTTTCACAACACAGAAAAATAAAACCTGACACTTACAGATCACAGTCAATTTAAGACCTTGCCTGCTCATTAATTTACAGTCTGCACCAAGGAGGGGTGACGAGAGCTCCGTTCAAGTCCAGGCCTAAAATACTTCTAATCCTAAAAATGTAGGACGCAAAACACACATCGACTAAAGGGTCAACAGCTTTCAGTACCAGAACCTCATCCTGCCAGATTAAAATCACTCTAGTATGACTTCAAAGAGGTTACTGCAAGCCATTGACCGTAAGCAGTCTACATTCAGGTGAAAGTTGGATATTACCTCGTTAGAGAACCTGTTTGAATTAACCCTAAAGTGGATAGTGCACCAGGCGGCAAGTCCGAGTCAATTCAAAGATTTTCTAGTCCATTTTGACAGTAGGCCAAGTTTCGGGGGGGGGGGGTGGCAAAACATTATGAACTTCAGAAACCTAACCATACAGTAGTCTTCATTTTGTAGGCACTCCCCATCACTAACTCATTAATGGATCTTCAGTAAGAGCTGGAGCATCAACGTTAACCAAAAGGAACATTGACTATATTAAAAGAGGCAGGCAAAAAAAAAAAAAAAGGCACTGCAAATAAACTGACCAAGAGTAAACAAACGCCTCAAAAACTGACGTACAACCAGTCATACAGAGTACATTTTGAAGAGTCCAGGAAAGAAAAGTTTGGTCTTCCCAGTCACCCTATTCTTGTGCTGTCCACACTAGGAAGTGACAACGGAACATGCGCTTGACAGAGGCTGGTATGGTTTGGCAGTGTTCATGGGGCCATTCTGCATGTCTCAACCATAGCTGCATCGCTCCATTAAGCATCAGGAAATGTTAGCAAAGTCATCAACGCCATACTGGTCATGTCTTGAGCCAGGGTGGTCACCCATTTAGGTTACAATTTTTGTAACCTATTGGCACCAAAGGGTTCTCTGCCCTCATATTCCATGTACATTTATATCCAAGGAGAAGCAGAACAAATTGTAAAAAAAAGGATTTTTATTTCTTTCTTGGGTGCTGACGTCTTGCTGTCACTCGCTGCCGAGTGCCTGAATGTTTCGATGAACCGATCGAGAAGCCAGGACTCCCTTGGCCTTGAAGGGAAAAAAGACATTTTAATATATTTCACACAAAAAAACCTTAAGCAGGAAAGAAACAAAAAAACTTGATGTGCTGGGGTGATTTATTGCTTGTGAGTACCCCAATATGGTGGGTAGCTCTTCAAAAGTGGGCAATAATATTTGGGCTTACTTTGGCACTAGCCATATCCATAGTCTAAATTGTGAATGCTTGGAGCACTCACCATAAGTGCAGCAGACAGGGCTGGCTCTAGGGGTATTTGACCCGTGTGGTCGAACAGGGGCGCCACCCATAGAGGGCGCACCCCTCCCCAACCTCCCGATATCAGCGGGACAGTACTGGTGGACTGCAGATTTATAGATCCAAAGTGGCAACGAGAGCATTCTGAAGTTTACACAAATACAGTCATTGCCAGTCTGACCTGTAGCACTGCTACTGACCACCACTGATAAGTGACCGTAAGGGAGGAAGTATTCCAGTCAATAAAAAGCAGATCTGACAGGGGAGAACCCCAACCAAAGAGCCCAAAATAAAGACTGCACGATGGGCTAAAGTGTGTTTAAAATCCATTTACCAAGTTAGTTCACCCAAGTTGGGACACTTCCTTGACAGGTACCAATACTTACTAAATGAGGGCACAGGACTGGCAAAGGCAGCCGGGGTAGATGTTCCAAAAGCAGCAGGTCCTGTGGAGGAATTCTGTCCAAACGATGGAGTAGCAGAAACTAAAGACCAGGAACAGAATACAGTTCATTAGAAAACAGAACCAGCCATGCACTGTAGCAAATGCACACCTTCAGTAATAGAGAAAAACCCTTTTGATATTGAACCACCGCCTGTCCAATTTTTTTTTTTTTTTTTGGAAGAAAACAAGAAAAACATTGATTTTTAATTATTATAAACAAGAACAGTGGTAGGTAACCTGACACCAATTAATATAATGCACCAACAATTGTACGTGTGCATCTAAGCATCTTTTTGGCTGTTGCGTTCAAAGCATGCCTTGAAGAGGTCAGCCTTTATACTGGGTAGGCTAGTGCATTGACTTTAAATGCAATCTAAAAGGAGTTAGAAGCATACATTTCATTGTAGTACGTGTAGTATTTAGGAACCCTTGAGGCTGGGCAGCAAGATTACCTTTTTATAAGCAAATGAAGGTATACCCCTGTGCTTCCATTTGGCGGGATACACAGGCTTGCAGTAGGTTAGAACAAGTGCCGACAACTACTATGTATCCATAAGGCAGTGCTTCTCAAACTCGGTCCTCAGGACCCCACAGTGTACACATTTTCCAGGTCACCTAGCAGGTGCACAGGTGTAGTCATCACTCACTGACACATTTTGAAAGATCCACAGGTGGAGCTAATTATTTGACTTCTGAATCTGTGAGCAGACTGGGAAAACATGCACTGTTTGGGGTCCTGAGGACAGTTTGAGAACCTGTGCCATAAGGCATTGATTGCCATGCAGTATGTAAAATATAAAACATGGAATTAACCATAAAAATAAAAATTAAGCCTGTGCTCTGTTAACTAG
>JAUIMM010000039.1:29340000-29347500 GCA_031769625.1 Taudactylus pleione | reverse complement strand
TACCTCTGGACTTGGAGCTCCTTGAATGTCTGAAATCTGGCAAATGACTGACCCTTGGCCTTACCTTGTGGATGAAAGGAATGAAAAATTTTAGTTTAGTGACCAGGGTGCTGGGGAGGAAGATACTAGCTGCAACATTACCTGTGAAAGCCCATGCTGGCTCTTGAGGAAGTCGCAGCTGGCAGGACTTCAGGCTTCGAATCAGAGAAACATTAGGCACAAACAGCCATAGCCCAGGACCTCAGGGGAGAGCTATAGACCATTTTCTACAATTGAGCAGCAAACTTCCCCTGCTTGTCTGTGTGTATTCCTTCACTAGCCCTGACTGTGTAGCTGTGTTTATTTCCCATTTACTCTGACTGTTAACTGTGTGCACCCCACCTTAACCCCTGCCCCATATCTCCTCCTTGGCCCCAGTACTGCCTACCCTTACTCCCTCCCTACCCTTAGTACTGCCTCCCCTAACCCCTTCCTTACCCCAGCTATCTACCATTGCCCCTTCCTACCCCCAGCACTACCTGCACCTAGCCGCCTCCTTGTCCCCAGCACTGTCACAACTACTGTCTGCACTTGCCCCTCCCTACCCCCAGCTCTGCCTGCCCCTACTCCCCTCTAACCCCAGCTGCTAACTACCACCTGCCCTCACCCCCCATATGTGATGGGACCCAAAAAACAGTGGAGTAGGACCCCAACTTTTTAAAGTGAGGGGTCCCTGGGACCCACTTTTTTTTCCACTCAGCGCGATCACTGAGGTAAACAGTTGTGTCACTATAAAGAGATAGAGCACTGAATGATCTCACATTAAACTAATATGCAGTGCTATTGGGTCAGTACTAATGGTAGAGTGGACACAACAAAGTGTTCACAAGGCTTTCAATGTGCTATTCCAATCACAAATTTTCAACAGAAAACACAATGGAAAAGAGCACAAGTCAGCATAGAATATCCAATGAATGAGCAAGTGAAAGGGAACAGAAGTGAAAAGGACAGTGTTATACAAAGTTCTCCTATACACTATGTAAAAACAAACATGCGCACAGAAAACATTGAATGCATAAAATAATGGCCAATTGCTGCTCAGCAACCAAGCCCCAACAGTAGAGGAAGGAGCTTAAATATAGCATGACTGGCTGGAGTGAGGTATACAGGGAGGCAAGAGCCCTGGTGGCCTCCCTCACCAGCAGTAACAGCTTGCTCACGGGTTCAGCCTTACCCGAACCCGATGCGTCCAGCTGCAGCTCCCCTTCAGCGTGCTGGAGTCATTGACCTAATCGCCAGTGCTCCGACCACAGATGCTGGGGATAGTTGGAGTGGCATTGAGGGAGTCTCAGACTCAATACCAGCTCTAAAAACAATGAGAAAATAAAATGGAGGCTGCTTAACAGCAGCCCCTATAAAAACCATGCCCACTCCTTGAGCACCAAATGAACTGTCCCTCTAGTGCCAAGGTGGGGTATAAGGAGTCCCTGCTGCTGGAAAAAAAGTTTAGTGCCCAGTCCACTGCTCACCACCTATACCTAGTGTGATCAATGTCCCCCATGGAAGAAAGAAACAAACCCCCCTTCCCCCAAATTATATTAAAAAAAAAAAAAAAGTGTCAAAACCCTAGTTAGTCCATTCTGTGGGAGTAAACTACAGCTCAGCCCATAGCTGTGGATAAGATGCATAAAACCATGCCACAAACATAGTATAAATTGCTAAAGATGGAAGGTGCAGGAGCATCTTTCAAAAGCTGGATACCACAAGTTGATAAATTAAACTGCTATAGGGTAGAAACATTTTTAATACACATAGTGAAAGCCCTAACCATACTAACCATAAGAGGGCTTGTTCTCAGTTAGTCCAGGGGTCCCAAAGCCTAATGGTGTACACTGATTTGGAGTACCAGTTCTATTCTGAGCCACAGAGGTGTTCCCAAAGCTCACGGCTGGGGCAGGTGCAGCATTTGCTCCAAACGCAGCAGTACTAGTGGTTGCCACAAAATTGAAGGGCTTTGCAACGCCAAATGTGTTTGCGGGCATACTGTTTGTTTGGGTGCTGTTCATGCTACCAAATGGTGTTTCTTTTGAGGCAGGAGTAGGTCCAAAACTAAAAGTAGCATTTGTTCCAAATGCAGATTGGGAGTTCCCAAATATTGTCTGACCGTTGCTCCCAGAAGTAGATTGAGTGCCTGTACCAAAGGCGGATGCACCTCCGGATGCTAGAAAGCTGGCAAGAGGATTTGGCGAAGGTTTGTCTGCTTGCACTCCACTCCCTGAGTGGCTGTTGAAAGTAGATGTACCAGTATTAGCAGGGAAGGAGGCTGGGCTTGAGCCAAGGGCAGCTGTAAAAGCAGATGCCGTAGACCTAAACATTGTTGACGGTTGGGGCTGAGAAGTTGACGTGGGTGCAGTTTGTGCATTGCCAAACACAGGCAAGTTAGGAGTCTCCTGTGTCTTTTGTCCAAACACTACTGTAGATTTTGTTTGGGAATCTGTAGTTGTGCTGCTTCCTACAAATGGATTTACAGAAGCAGTTACACTATTTGAGGATGCTGCCAATGGGAATACACTGAAGCTTGTGGTGACGCTGTTGGAGGGATGTAAAGACTGGGACAGTTTTGTGCTGCTGTCGGTACTTTGCGTTGTGTTGGTCACTGGAGCACCCAACCCAGAGAATGTAGAGGCAGTGGCTGTAGGATTCATCTGGAATGTGAAAGAGGTCGCAGATGAAATAGGTTGCTGGGTTGTAGGATCCCCAAATATTGGTTTAAATGTATTTACAGGCTGATCATGCTGACCTCTCTGATCTCCAAATATCGGTTTAATGGTGCCTGCAGACTGACCTTGCTGACTGTTCTGGTCTCCAAATATTTTAAACTGGTTTAGATTTGTTGCAGGTATTGCTGTAGACAAACTCGATGTAACAATAGGTGGGTTAGAGCCTTCATTGCTGGGAAATATTGGCTTAAAACTGGACTGTAGATCATTTTGCAATGGATTAGCAAGATTATGGAGACTATTCTTTGGAGACTCCTGCTTCGGCTGGGCAACTTTTGGTGGCTGAAATGTTGTGCTGCCAAGTGTTGCTGTGGCTGCAGAAGCTGGTTGGGAAGGTGGCTGCAGGGAATTCGTTTTACAGGGTTCATTGAGAGTAGATGCAGTCGATGTTGGGACCACGTTATTGAGATGGAGAGCCTCCGAAATCACATTTTGTGCAGGTGCTTAAACGAAAGAACAAATTTATAATCAGAGGCATCTGACAAACATATGAAGTGATAAACCAGACTTTGATTTGGCCACTTTCAATACATTGAGAACCTTAACAAAAAGTAATTTTTAGATGCCAAACCAATTGTCCCAATATTACTGCAGTTGTAAAATACACTCGCCTTTCTGGTAAAGGACACCACAGGACAGATTTCTAATGCACATTGCTTACTTTACTGTCCTAAGACTAGATCATCTTTCTTACCCCTGTGCAGAAACTATTTTGGCAGGTTTTGTGCCAGTCACCTTCCATCAGCACCCTCTGTTATTGTTTATTTTTAGTTTTTAAAGGTACCGCTACAAACCTAATATACGTTCTATATTAAACTTAAAAGGTTTAGAAAATGCCCTCACAACATTGCAAAGAATCCATCAAATTGGGATATTG
The DNA here is from genome assembly GCA_031769625.1 of Taudactylus pleione. Taxonomy (NCBI): domain Eukaryota; kingdom Metazoa; phylum Chordata; class Amphibia; order Anura; family Myobatrachidae; genus Taudactylus; species Taudactylus pleione. Next base: position 29,343,864 of record JAUIMM010000039.1, on the reverse strand, counting down.
GGTTACTTAATCAGACATACAGAACACCCATATAAAAAAAGGATCAAACATTACTGTGTAACTATAGCAGTATTTTATACACTCTGATTGTTGGAATGGTTGCTGTGTACATAGTTCATACGTGCAATTATGTTCACTTGCCTCAAACACAAGAGGATTAATCAGGTGCCATAAAAGGAAACAGCACGGAGATCTGGGAACTTAATCAAGCTTCTGATGAAGTTGCCATGGCAATAAAATGCATTAAGCAATTTTAAATATCTATACGGTGTCTGGAAATATCATCACACAATTGTCACTCTAAACTTGCAGGTCAAGGAACCAGATATTTAACCATCAGACATGGGGCAACTCCATTGAAATGCTGGATTCATGGACTCCTGAAAATAGTCCTATCTAACGGAACTTGCCACCAGACAGTTTATGATAAATTGTGTATTTAGAAAAACAAAGTGCCCATACCAACACCAGCAAATAAGTATATAAAGTGTTGCTATAGTTCCATGCGATTTTTAGATGTATGTTTGAGTTTTATTTATCTCAAGTTATTCATTTTTCAGTCCAATTCCATGGTGAACCTACCAGAAAAGTATATACTAAAACTATCCTCTTCACTACAACACTACCAATTCACAATATATTTTAGAATACGCGTGATAATGGCTTTATATGCTGCCAGCTGTCTCACCTTGTGAAGCATCCTTGCTCTGCATTTTAGCAAGACTCTGTAGTAATGGGTTACTATTCGCAGTGGAGGTCGGTAACGCCATGGTCACTGATGTTGTGGGAGGCAAACTGAAGAGAGTGGCTGGTATGGTAGAGGTTGCACTTGTGGATGATGCAGAACTGATGGGGAGAGGATCTACAGAAACAAAGTTACAAATAGTTACAGGAAACATAAGCAAAAAGTGATTTTTACACGAGCGTTAAAACTGGGATACAGAGGTGCTGCACCACTTTTGAATTTCTCCTCCCTCCTGCTTCTGTCCTACAGAGGGAACAGAGGAGCAAATGCTGTTCAGCAAAAACAGGAACCTTAACAGTAATGAATCTAAACCAGTGCACAAAGGGGGTGTGCTCAGTGTCCCTCAATGTACGTGTAGAAACAGATAGAGCCATATTCAATTAGTGGCGAAAAGTCGGAATCCGCAAAAAAGTATCGCGGATGATGTAACTTCGCCAGGCGGAAACTTTTTGCCGTATTCAATTGCAAAGGCTTTTCGTGGATGTGGAAAGTCAATGCAAAGGGCGAAAACGTTTTGCCTATGAATAGCAGGCAGAAAAAAAGTGCAGAATTGGGGTACATAGGTGCGGAAACCACTCTGCCGCCTTGGGACAACCCCCCAAAGGATAACTGCGTTAAAAACCCTAAATAAAAAATAAGAACACCCAAAAAGTGACTGAAAATGGGGAAAAAGGTACAAAGTGGGGATACACAAAAAGTGGCAAAATAGACTTTTAGGGAGTCTACAAGAATGGGTAGGTGTTTGATTGCAGGTGATTGCTGAAGGTGCGTTTTTGCCATCACTTAAAACTTCACTTTTGCAAATTGAAACCATACTTGCACCCATTTTCAAGTACCCCAAATTTGACAGAACTAATTTTCACGAAAAAAAAACCTCTGCTTAATGCACCACTTGTGCAAAGACGCTATATAGAGGCAAGTGAAAGCACTTAAGTACCCCAAATAGCTTCAGGGGGGTATTCGGGGACATCTATACTGAACCCCAATGTTAGTGCATCAGTGTTCACGCTAGGACTAGTGCAGAACCTAGAAAAAGGCACTACTGCATGCAGCGAAGGTGTGTGCCCGATAAGGGGGCATGGCTACGAGAAAAGAGGGCACGTCTTTAAGACACAACCCTTTTAATCACTCTTGGTGGGAGTGCCTGGCACTTAGACTTGCCAGGCTGCCCCCAGGCTCTCCAGTCTCTGAAGAGATGCTGGCCGATCACTACACTCTAATTTTCCCACCTGGGGGCCACTGCGGCCAGCGAGTGGAGACAGCACCCACCATGTTTTAGCAGGGCACCGCTAAAATAGCCTAATGCTACTGGCATTTCAGTCCTTTGTTTCCCCATCAACTCAGTGCTATAGCTCTTTTGTCTGGACAAGTCCACAACATTGTCCAAGATCAGCAAGACTGGTGGTACCCACTCCTTGTTACTGCATGGCTCAATACCACATTTCTAACATTACACTGCCAGCCATCCACGTTCCTGGATAGACAAACTGCCAGATTTGCTGTCCAGGCAGAGTCTCTTTGGAAGGAGCGTCTAAAAGACAATGGGGGTCTATTTACTAAGCTGTGTTAGGAGGAAAAGTAAACGTTGATCAGGTAACAGCCAATCAGCTCCTAACTGCCATTTTTCAAACACAGCCTGTGACATGTCAGCTAGGAGCCAATTGGCTGGTACCTTATAACCACTTTATCTCCTAACACAGCTTACTAAATAGACCCCAATGTCTTGCAGAAGATTGTCCTAGTTCTTGGTGCCCCAGTGGTGGAACTCTGGCAACCAATATGAGTCTGAACATTCAGAAGGCGCAGAGTCTGGACGAAGGGTGCTTGGAAGATCAAGGTCTTTACCATGGAAAAACAATAACCTTACACGCTTCTGTTAAGTGTATTGTACAATGCCAGAATACAGATGTGTCCTTGCTCATCTAGCCTCAATAAGCCACAATATGCCTGTGAGCTGCCAGGTCCCATGCAACACTGCTAGGGTTTAGTGGTTTTTGCCAAAGATGCATCCAAGTCGATGCAACTAGGACACACCAGGAGATAGTGCCGATTAATTTGATTACATTTATATCTGTGTTACTATTGCCAGTTGTATTACTGGTATGCAGTTGGGAAGCTGGCGGACCTAATCCCGACAGCCGGCTTCCCGACTGTCATATCCCAGCAAGGGTCTAAAGACAGGCGTCGATATGCCGACGGCTGTCAGACAAACGCCGGGAGCCCAACACCTGGCATCTCGATCGAAGGTATGCCGGGCGCAGATAGCCAGGGAGGGGGGTTAGGTTTAGGCACCCCCCCAGGAGGTTAGGTTTAGGCTAGAGTAAGGGGTGGTTGGCGTTGGGCACCCCCCTGGGGAAACTTAGGTTGAGGTGGCGGGGAAGGGGGGGGGGGGGGGGTTAGGCACCCCTAAGGGAGGGTTAGGGGGTAGAAATATGTTAGTTTATACTTACCTTTGACGATCGGATTTCCTACTCTGCCGGGATGCCGCTGTCGGGATTCCAGCCGCCGAGCATAAGTCTGGCGGTAAATCATACTGATTCCATATTACTTCAATAATTCATCAGGCAGGTATACTAGTGCTTCCTAGTCAGCCAAGACCTCTAGCAGTGCTGAGCATATGTCGGAAGGCCATATAGTCTTTGGTACACATTCACTAAAATTTTACAGCATTAGCTTAGAGTCCAAAAATGCCATTTGTGTGCATTGCACAGCTATCTGAGTGAATGCTCCTTCAGGACCAGCTTAGGGACATCCCTAGGGTTTCCAATGTCACCCAAATGGATGAATGAAAAAAAAAAAAAAAAAAGTTCAATCCTCTCAATTGGGAACACACTGGACACCCATACTGTATGCTAACATCTGGTTCTTTATTGCTCTCCTCATTAAAGTTCACAGAGACCCTTTTTATCTCCTATCTATTCCTCCTTTTTGTGGCTTTGTTAGAAAGGACCCACCATACTGTAGAACAGAAGCAGAATTTTGAGCCCTGGAGACAAAGTTCAGCCTCCTGAGCAGCACTAGTGTTTCCAGTGCCCACCTGTGTGTGTAGGGGAGAGAGAGTGTGTGTGTGTGTAGGGGAGAGAGAGTGTGTGTGTGTGTAAGAGAGAGAGAGAGTGTGT
>JAUIMM010000039.1:26030000-26210000 GCA_031769625.1 Taudactylus pleione | reverse complement strand
TGGTCTAGTGGGTACGATCCGGCATCTCTCCGCCGAGACCCGGTTCGATTCCCGGTCAGGGAAGTCCTCTAATCCATGCCAAGAGGTCTCCTCAGGCGTGCCAGCTTTCTCTACACACCTCCAGACACGCACACAGACTTTTCTCAGACTCCGGGTTCACAAACAAATACAAGTCTGGCAGCCTGTCAGCAGTGCAGCCGTGCCAGACAGTGACAGACTGTCTGTGATACACACACAGACAGACTCTCCGGAGCCGGGCTGGCTGGGCGACGGGCCGGCTGAGACTGAGTTAATAGTCTCTTCCGCAACTGGCTGGCCCCCCCTGTCCTCCTTTGCGCATGCGCAAGGTCAGAGATTTCTGACATGCGCAGTGAGTACAGGGAGAACACTGGGATCCTTTGAGGTGGGCGCCATCTTGAGCAGTTGAGCAGACACTGGGCTGGCTGACGGTGTGGTCAGCAGACTCGACTTCTGCATATTCTCGCAGCAGACTGGTGCATGCGTCTGAACCCGTGCGTTCCTTGCTGAATCAGGCCCTGTGAGTGGAGCATATTATAAAGGGGGGGTGGGCTCTGGTGCACATTGTATGTGGGGAGGTCTGACTCTCTGGAACATATTTCAGGAGTGGGGTTTGTTTGGGGGAGTTGGAGGTCTGGAACCATATTATTACTAGGGGGAACTGGTGTGTTTGGAGCATTTTATTCCGTTGGGGGTCTGGAGCATATTATTGAGAGATTTTGGAGTATTGCATTGTATTACGGGGACTGATGTGTGGGATAATTATGTATTGGGGGCACTGATGTGTGGGATAATTATGTATTGGGGCACTAATGTGTGGGATAATTATGTATTGGGGCACTAATGTGTGGGATAATTATGTATTGGGGCAGTAATGTGTGGGATACTTATGTATTGGAGCAGTGATGTGTGGGATACATATGTATTGGGCTATTGATGTGTTGCATCATTATTATCTTTTGTGACACTATGTACTACGGGCAGTGATGAGTTGCATAATATGTTTTGTGGCACTGATGTGTGGTGTGGGATTTTATTTTATCAGTATTTGTTGAAAATAGGAGGGGCAGAACTAAGTGGGAGGAGTAATGAATAGAGAGGGAAGGAGTCCATTGTAATTCTTAAACCGCCCCCCCTAAAAGTAAAGTCTAGGTCCACCACTGCCTGAGAGTGGACTGTGTTGGTTAATTAGACTATACTGGCAGTATGGAGTTTATGTGCAGGAAAAAAAACAGCAATGCCAAGTATTTAATTAAATGCAACACATCTACTTTCCTAGTGAATACATAGTGGAATGCCCACAATTATGCTCTTGGAGGCTGCTCCCATTAAAACACTGCATAACCTTTTGCAGCATTGCAGGTGCACACAGAAATATGCACTGTACAAATATTCCTGCTTGTTATAATTATAGGACTATTCCTTACATTAATCTCAACTTTTACATTTTAGATTGTATTAATGCATGAGGGCCATTATAAAAGAAGTCTATAAGTTTTTATCTTTTTTTTTTTTTGTTAACTGAATCATTCTTTCTTTGTATCCAATTGTATCCACCAAAGGGGAAATGTCTGTCTCTGGGCTGCAGGATACCATTGGTGATGACGTCAGCCTCAGAATGATCTCATATGGATCCTGTCACTAGAACACTTACTGAGTTGAGTTCTTCTGACTCACAATGGGGGAGATGTACTAAGCTTTGGAGAGTGATAAAGTGGAGAGAGATAAAGTACCAACAAATCTGCTCCCAACTGTCACTTTACAGACTGAAAAATGCCCACTTTATCGCTCTCCCAGGCTTAGTACATCTCCCCCTAATGCTGGTAATCACTGTCAATGATCACAATTAGCAGCGTGGTCTGAATGCACCATAGGGAATATAAAGGCACACATCCGCTTGCAGACATCAAAACGACTGCACGACAACGACATTGTAATCGTGCAGCCGTTTGTCAGTCTGTGCTGTGCCTGCACTGAACGTTCAGTCATTCATTGTAGGCACATCAATCATCCCCTACCAAGCTCAACCTGACGTTATCGTCAGGTTGTACAGTAGTTTCGGGCGATGATTGATGTCAGAGACGACCAGCGGGAGCGGGCATCGCTGGTTGTTTCAGACATAAAAGTGCACGATTTGTGCATGATTACTGAGCGATTGCACGATTACGATGTCGTAATCGTGCAATTGCTCAGTATTATCGGTAAGTGGATGTGTGCCTTTAAATTTACACTTGCCCCCTCTCGCAGTTAGTAAAATGGTAATACATACTGTAGATATAGATTATGAATAGATCACTGTCTAGTCCATATTAGAGTACAGTAGGTCAGGACTGCTTTCAGCTGGTGAGCCATTATCAAGCAGTAAAAGATAATATATAGTTTTAGATAAAGTACTTGGTAGTGGCTAAAAAAGAAGCTGCTAATTAAAATTTCATTCCAGTTGGATAACAAAATTAGCAGTGACAGAGGAAAGGGCTATATATTTTAAAATTGTTTACTCTATGTATTTATAAATTTAACAGCAAACTTTAATTTGTAACAATATTTGCTACATTTAAAAATAGATTTGCATCTTAGTTAATGACAACAAGTTTGAAGTTAACAGTGTATACATAATTTAGTTATTTGCATAATAATTTATCCAAGGCTGTTTTTCTTTATCATTTGTTCAATGGCATTGCATTCAGTTTCATTAACAGAAACCAAACAGTGTAACACAGACATAACTGAAAACACCACAAGGCCAGAAAAACAAAACACACGCAACAACAGGAATCTAATACGCTAGTCGCACTATTAGTTATTATTGATTTGTTTTATCATTTATTTGTTTAACACCATCATATTATGCAGTGCTTTTCCATAAATTTTGTTATCGTTCTCATCAGGCCCTTGTGAGATTGCTGAAGGATGCAAGGTGAAGCCTGTGCTTGCAGAGGGGTATACCAGAACGACCCGCCCCTTCCCTCAAATTATGTAATGGAGCTTAGCCATTAAATCTTCCATTGACAGTAGTGAACAACAGACAATATCTCCAAAGGAACATTACTGCTTAAAAAAAGGAACTTGCCTCCCCCTGACCATAGGAGACAGGAAAGGGAGGAGCCTACCACCATCTCTGGGCTCTTTTGTGTTACATAATGGCTATGAACAGACAATGGGGCCTATGTACTAAGCTTTGGAGAGAGATAAAATATCAACCAATCAGCTCCTTAGGCCAGGATCAATTAGCCCCATTGCTTAATGTCATTCTTCAAACACAGCCTGCAAAGTGACAGTTAGGAGCTGATTGGTTGGTACTTTATCTCTCTCCAAGTGATAGTACATAGACCCCCAATATCTTGAAAGAGGTGAATCCAACTAATCCTTAACAATAAAGAGGTAAAGACCCATCTCTGCTAACCACAATAATGGTGGTGGATAGCCATTAGTGAGTTAAGCTATACCGTTTTAACATCAGGTAGCATTGTTTATTTTTGTTGCTATTGGATAGAACACACATTTGTTATGTGAATACTGCTGTATACAATGGGTTAAGCACAGTGCAACTATTGTATGCCAGGGAGAAGGAAGTAATCCTATGTGCCTGCTAGTATAGAGATATGGCAGATAAACAGAAAAGGAAGCCAGGCAGATAGAGCAATGTATTTAGTAAATGCTGCATTGGGGATGTAGAAAGCAATATAATGCAGCTGTTTAAAGGTGAAACCCCCATCAAATAAGTATCTGCATGCAAAGAGATAATTGGTAAGAAAATTGTGGTTTGTAATGATATTGACACTAGAAGTTCAAGAGGTTCTGTTATATAAATATTTACTTATTAGTATACCTTCCCTGTGAATTGTTTGGCTGTATTCTAGAGGATATTAGTTTAGTTCATAAAATGGCTTCCTCCATTTGGTCCCCCAATTGTTCCTTCTGTGATGTTAGTGCTTATGTTGCAGAAAGGTATTGATCTCTGGTTACAGTGAGGGAACAAAGAAAACACTTGTGCACATAACATTAATAAATAAGTACAGTACAGGGTGAATCAGAAGATATATTTTGCATAATTTACAAATGTATATAGAATACAGTCACATATCTGTTTATATGTATTTATGCATACAATATTTGACTTAGAACAACCTGCTATAAATGTTAAATATCTCAGCATTGTAACAATGTACCATAGTTTACACTTGTACTATGTGTGTAAATTAATTTTTATAATGTGACGGATTGTCTTTAGGGGAATTTTATTACGGATACAGTAGCTTGAAACTTTGATAAAACACAAATAAAATAATATTTAAGCTCTGATTACTTAATATGACCAAGTTATACAAATATTATTTTTTATCAACATGTGGGATTATTTTTGGTCTTGGAAACCCATCTAATAGTTAGATAACATGCAAAGCTTGGAAAACAATTACAAAGTCAATAACACAGGACACACTACACAGAGTTATATTACATGACTGAATTATGCATATCATATGCATAACATACAAACTGGAAGCCTCACCTAATAGATATAGTCTATAGACCTTACAATTAAAGGTAGGCATAAAACCTGATGGATTATACTATTCTCCTGCAGTTTTCTCTATATGAATAAAGTTCTAAGAGCTCATACACATTGACTAAACACAGAGATGCTCAGATTGTGGCTGCTATAAGGCCCAGAGGAGGAGGGTCCTAGTGTTACACCAGATTGCTTCCCCCTCCAAGGTCTGTGCTTTCCCAAGACCCCCACTCTGCTTGTCAGATGAGGCTCTTTACTAGAAGAGCTTTATGAGTTCCTGATTTGTTATGTCGCATGTTGAAGATAAGACAGCTCCTGATCGGCTGTCTGGTAACAGGTAAGAATTAGGCTATAGTCTTATTTTTGTTTATATGTTACCAAAAAAACGGCAGGACTGAAGTTTTTTCTTCTGCTATAATTATGTATTGTGAAATGGAATTAATGTACTGCACTGTGTTTTTAATGAGCAGCTCAGTCAAAATATCTGGATATAATGTTCGTACAACCTAAGGCTGAGACAAAGCACTGATGTTAATGATAGCTAAGTAATCTGTTGTGTAAAATCAAGCTTAAAATAATAAAAGTATTAATATAGTATTTAAAAAATAATAAAAATAAGTAAAACTAATAAAAAGTTACGTGGCTATGATAAAAATAGATAAAATATTGTGATAGATAAACAAATATGGACAAAAATAGAAATAGAAAATTACAAATAGAAAATAATAAATGATAAAAAAATAATAATAAAAATTAAAATAATAAAAATAATGCTAGTACCAAACAATGCTATACAATATAAGTAGGTTAAAAAAGTCTTTAAAACCATGATGAATGTTTACAGCCCTTTATAGCTTAGTGGTGTGGAGTGATGGGAGGTCCGGTGTGGATGAACTAGGTAGAGATCTCTTCACCCCGGTGGGGCTAGAACTAGTTCTATCTGTCCCTACCTGAGGTCAGCGCGGGTCTCTCCTACCAGCATTGACCGGCGGTGTTTAGTGTAGACCCAGTCGGGTGACTGGGGCACTTCTGGATGACATCAGATGCCGCGATGTTCTTCCTCGGGTCCTGCTCCCTCAATCTAGTCATTCGCTTGCACTCTTCCATGTTCTTTCCAAAAAAGTCAGCTGTAATGGAAGAAAAAGATACAGAAACCATCTTCAATTTAAGCAAGAAAGTGCTGAAACCGGAACGATTGAACGTACAAGCATCCCGGGGTCTCTCAGCTACCTGCTCCACCCGGTAACATCATCAGAGCCTATCCAGGTATTTAACCAGGACTTCAGTTCCCAACGAGTTGTGAGTGTATGTTTTTAAAAAAACTCTTTTTTCTGCATATTGGGGATTTTTTGTTGACGGATCACGGTGACCCCATTAGCTACATTCACGAACTTTGGTCGTACTGAGAGTGTGACATATACACAAAACCATTCTATATAAACGCATTTATATCACTCTTGAATATCATAGAGTGAAAGAATTACTCTGGAACTATTTCTGGACACTAATTGACACTCATATAAAACTTATTAATATAAACAGCTTTTTAAACGGCTTGCATCCAGCAGTGGTATAATCTGTTTATAACAGCTGTGACTTTTCTTCTATTTATTTTTATTGTTGGGAATTTTCCCTATACATCTGTTTTAGGATTTGTCTGTATAATATTTTATATGTATAAATAAATGTATATCTTATCCTGTTGATTGAATACCCCAAGCGCTGCTTTACTTTTTTTGTGTTATATAGTTTGTACCAACCAGGACACTACCTGGTTTCTTGTAGCAGCTGAGACATTCAATAGATAGGGAATTTGAGAATACTCGAATAGCGCCACCTTTTTCTTTGTTATTTCTAGTAGGAAAACAACAGACACAATGAGCATATTACAGAAAATCAATGAAATAAAGTGGGAAAACACATATACTTTATGTACGAGTGACATCAAATCACTGTACACAGTAATTGACCACACAGTGGGATGTGAAGCAACACGACATTACTTCTCAAACCAAGCTAATATTTCAAACACACACATAAACTTCATAATGGACAACATAGATTTTAAACTACACTACAACTATTTCTGGTACAACGAAAAATTCTTCCGGCAACAATGAGGCACCGCAATGGGCACATCTTTTGTACCCAGTAATTCTACTTATATCTTCCCACCATGCTATCTGGAACAAAAACAAGTACATAGACAAGATCGTGAAGTGGGACAGATATATAGATGATTTATTCTTCATATGGAACGGCACACAAGAAGAGTTAATAGAATTCTTCAAGTACATGATCAGCAATTCACTAAATTTGGAATTCATAAGTACTTATAGCACAGATGCAGTAATATTCCTGGACCTCGAGATTTACATCAAGGAAAACAACATCCATACAAGAACCCAAATTAAAAAGTAAATGGAAATAATATGTTGGATTATAACAGTAATCACCACAAACAATGGATAAAGAATACTTCTGGGGGACAGTTCAGACATTTGAGATTAAATTGTACAGAAGACCATGTGTATGCAGAACAAAGCAGAGCCATGAAGAACAAATTTATACAGAAAGGATACAGTGAAACAATGCTACAGGAACAAATGGTAAAAATCTCAAAATTAGATACAACCCAAAAGACCAACAGAAACCAGAAATACAAACCACCTTTATTACACAATACAATGGTAACTACAAAGAAATAGAGAAGATTCTAAACAACCACTAGCAAGTTTTGTTGCTAGACTAGGAATTGAAGAAAAACTTACCATAAAAAACAAAAATTGTATATGGGAAAGCAAAGAACTTGAAACAATGTCTAACACAAAGTTTCCTCCCACCGCCAAAACAAGAAATTTTCACAGACAACAAAGGTTTCTTCTTTTGCCTAAAGTGTCAAGGGTGCAAAAATCAAGCACCAACTACCAAACCCACCACAACCTTCCAATCAAAAATAACAAAGAAAGAATTCAAAATTGGAGACCGTACATCTTGTGAAACTGAGGGAGCAATATGCCTACTGGAATGCCCATGTGGGGCCAAATATGTAGGCCAAACTAAGATCAAAATCAAAACAAGACTATCCGAACACCTTTGTAACAAATGAAGAGGATTGAGAACCCACAGTCTCTCAGCTCACTTTTCAGAACATCACAATAAGGACCCAAAGGGATTAGAGTTTTTGGGCATACAGAAAATACAAACACATTGGAGGGGTGAAGATCTTATCAAAACCCTCAAAAGAAATGAAACAAAGTGGATATACGAATTCAAAGCTTATTAAATGTAACCAAGTCCATAATAATCGCACTCTCTCACTCCAGTTCCATAGTTTAGCCTATACATCTTCATCTCATGAGATTCCCATTCTGACCACCTTTCTTTATTCCTAATTTCAAACCCTTCTTTTCTTATCTATATATTTTTTTATCTTTATTTTTATTTTATTTTTAGAACCATTTATCTTTATTTTTTATATTTTACCATTTTAGTTTTTTATACTTTTTATATATTTGTGTTATTATTTGTGTTTTGAACTTTTTTTTTTTACTTTTTTACCAAACAATGCACAATAGTTTATAGTTTTTTAGAGAAACAAAATGATCCTGTGCACTGAGCTCTTTAAAGGAGGTAAGCTGCTAACAACTTATAGGTATCCCCACCTATATATATTAAACATGAATAAAAGTTGTAGCGCTCAACCTTCTCGTTCCGTCCAGTAATATATGAATGGCTAATTGTCAAATGAATGACTAATTATCATTAAATTGAAAACAAATAGACTCTGATGGTGTAAATTGAGAACCATGTACCAAGTTATAGTCAATGAAAAAGATAAGATAATATCTCATTAATATGAAAATCCCATTAGGTAGGAATGTACAATGTAACAGAATGGTAAGCAGTACGCGTGTGTATCAAAGTATCACAAAAATATTTATTCACTAAACCAAGGATAGTTAAAACTGGTGCACAAATATAAGATGGTCTCTGTATCTTTCAATCATGTAGGATGAGTGGTAAATCGGAAATCTAATGGTTAAATAGTTTCTGTCCAATGTCACTGCATAATCAAAACAGTACAATCTGCGACGTCCCGCTAATAAAGAAAAAATGGTGATGGTTGATGAACTACGGTGCCCGGGATGATGTTCCTGGGGTCAGGGAGTACGGTGTGGCCTTGATGGGGAGAGGCTAGTTCTCTACAGTGCGTGTAGCTACTTGGCATCAATGTCGGAGGGTGCCCGATATGTCATGCCACCTCCGACATACGCCACAGCGTGCGCTGAGGTCGGGGGCCGGGACACCACGGTCACACCGCTCGTGAGAGTAATGTGCCGTGTGTCTCCCTTTGCCGACCTGGGACTCACCTCTCTACCCTGAAGGGCACCGCTCCTAGCCCTGCCGGCTCTGGCTTCCACACTTCTGCGGCGCTGTCTTCCTGGGTTGGTCACGTGACTACGACGTTGTTGTACGTTGATGTCTCTTGGAAACAATAGCTGTTGAAGAAAGGTTCCGGATCATCTATGAAGTGCACCTTGGTCTTACGTCCTTGGTGTAGGCAAAAAAGTAGATAACTTTGGAATCTATAGCGTGTAGTGTACTCCAACGCGTTTCAGCCTCTAGGGCCTTTTTCAAGGAGATGCTGTAGTGATAGAGTTCATGACATCTGAATAAGTAGTCTGAGGGCGGTCCAAAAGTGTTCAAAGATAGCTTAATTGATTGGTGGATAGTTCAGTCACTCTGAATAGGTGTTGATTGCTGTCAATCAACCATTCTGGTGTACTGGCATTACATTTATTAGCACAATCCTATAACTTTATCAGTAAGTATGGAATTAAAGTGAATCCAAAACTATGAAAGAGCAAACCAATAAGTATTGTCAGTTAAAACCATGACATGTCTAATTCAACTTATTCTGGTATATAAAAAGTAAATCCAAAACTGTGAAAGAACAAACCAATACGTGTTATCAGTTAAAACCATAACAAGTCTATTTTGACTTATTCTAGTGGCGTTCCTAAACATCAAAATGTTTGGAACGTACATAATTATGTTTGGTGGATATGTCTATAGTGTCTCATGGCAGCTCTCACTTTTGTTGTATATCAATATAAGGGAACCAGTAAGTACCCGGGTTGGTTTTCTCATGTCTTTTTACATATGATAGACATGACCTCGTTGTCCTTATTCAAACCCCTAGGTGTAAATGTTTTAAGCTCGTACATCCATCTAAGTTCTTGTTTGTTGATTCTATTTGTAAAATCACCTCCTCTCCAGTTGGGTTTTATTTCTTCTATCCCTATAAATCTCAGTGATTTGTGATCACTGTTGTGGAATTCCTTAAAATGTTTCGACAGATTATGGTCTTCCAGGCCTTTCTTGATGTTTCGTATATGTTCACTGATGCGGATTTTAAGTGGTCTTATAGTGCGGCCTATGTATTGTTTCCCACACCCGCATTCTAATAAATAAGTGATTCTCTTGCTATTGCACGTAAGTCTGTCTTTTATATTGTACTTGGTGCCTGTGTGTTTTGATTGGAAGGTATTTGTAGATTTCGTGCTACATTTACTGATGTTCATACATCCTGGGCAATTCCCACAGTAAAAGAATCCGTTTGTCGGTTTGGTATTATTTATTGTCATTTGTCGTGTAGTGGTGGGGGCTATGTGATTATGTACCAGCTTGGATCTGAGGTCTGGTGCTTTCCTATAAATAATCTTTGGGAAGGGGGACAGAAGAGTGCGAGCGTATCACTAGCTGGAGGGATCAGGACCTGAGGAAGAACATCACATCTGATGTCATACAGAAGCACCGCGGTCACCCGACTAGGTCCATGCTAAACACCACTGGTCACTGCTGGAAGGAGAGACCCATGCCAATCTCAGGTCAGATTGGGATCGCTGGCTGATGATGGCCCTTATTGGAGTCGTAGTTGGTACAGTGGGATTTTTAATGCACCAAATTGATTATCTCTTTGAAATGAAGTAGGAGCTTGTGGAAAAGTATATCAAACATGGGGACTTTTTCACAACATGGCTGTTCATACTTGGAACCAGCTTTTCTATGGTCTTATGTGTATCTGGATTGGTGGTGTATTTCTGTCCATCCAGATCACCCAGTGGTCTTCCTGAGGTTATTGTGTATCTAAATGGAGCTTCCTTGAGGCACATCTTTAACATAAGAATGTTTTTGGAACTTTCGTTTCATGTGCATTAAAAAAAAAAAATCTCACCTGAGATCGGCAAGGGTCTCTCTTTCCAGCAGTGACCAGCGGTGTTTAGCATGGACCCGGTCAGGTGACCGCGGCGCTTCTGGATGATGTCAGATGCTGCGATGTTGATGCTTTTTTAAAGATGTTTGTGGTTGAGTCTTTTGGTCTTTAAATAGGGAAACTTTATTCAGGAAATTAGCCCCACTGGGGTGAAGAGATCTCTGCCTAGTCCATCCACACCGGACCTCCCATCGCTCCACACCACTAAACCATAAAGGCCTGTAAACATTCATCATGGTTTTAACCACTGTTTTAACCTACTTATATTGTATAGCATTGTTTGGTACTAGCATTATTTGTATTATTATTTTTGTATTATTATTTATTATTTTCTATTTTTAATTTTCTATTTCTACTTTTATTTTTATCCCTATTTGTTTATCTATCACAATATTTTATCTATTTTTATCATATCCACATAACTTTTTATTAATTTTACTTATTTTTATTATTTTTTAACTACTATATTAATACTTTTATTATTTTAAGCCTGATTTTTAACACTACACAACACATTACTTAGCTATCATTAACATCAGCGCTTAGTCTTAGCCTTAGGCTGTACAAACATTATATCTAGAATTATGTATATTGTTTTTATTATATGCAGCACTGGTTGACATTTTTTCATATTGTGGCAATCTATATAATACTTTCAAAGGTCTGTCTCATGCATGCTCCAACAGCTCCCACTTGTACAGTAGGAAGACGGGACAAACCTAGGAGAGGATGACTAGCTGCCGGGATTGGGGTTAGTATGGTAGCATGTTGGAGGTCAAAGCAAGGGGCAGGGATGAGCAGCTGCAGCAGTGCATGGAGTGGAGCCAGACAGAACAGCGGTGGGGCAGGGAAGGGGAGGTAATAAACTAGTATTTTAATATATATCTAAATGGGGCGCTACTTTTTTAATCAAATATATGATAAATGTGCAAAACAATATAATAACTTTGTAAGGGGCATAGAGATATGTCCATAGCCAGAGCCGGATTTAGACCTCATGGGGCCCTAGGCAAGATACTGGTTTGGGGGCCAAATCCCTCAAACAATCCTGTGCATATATTACAGTAGGTGTTGCTGAAGCAAGATACACGCATCATAATATATACCAGCATCATATATATGTGTGTGTGGATATTGCCTCAGTGACACAGACTGTAATATATGCAGTTACTACAGTGTTACTAGATCACACATATATATATTTGTATATCATCCTGTAATATATATATATATATATATATATATATATGTGTGTGTAATCAACTGTGTATACACATATATGCATTAAAGGAGTGTGCATGTATGTGTGTGTGAACAGAGGTGGACTGGAGGAGAGTGGGATAAACAGAGGGAGACGGGAGGAAAGGGGAACAAGTAGAGGTGGACGAGAAGAAGGAGGTGCGAACTTTGGGAGAAGGGAGGAAAAGGGGAAGAACATGGTGAGTAGGAAGGAAAGGGGGAAGAATAGTAGGTAGTGATCCAGCAAATATACACACAAACACACACACACATATATATATATATATATATATATATATATATTACCCGCACACATACATATATACACACATGCATATATACACACACACATGCATATATACACATATATATATATATATATATATATATACACACACATACATACATACACACACATGCATATATTACACTCACACACACATGCATATACACATGCATATATACATATACACACACACATACATACATACTGTATATACACACACACATACATATATATATATATACACACACACACACACACACACACACACACACACACACAGAGGTAGAGAAAGCATTGTTCATTAACAGTATAAGAATATTTTTTAAGGTAAACGTACCCAGGCAGGGGATGTGGTCGGAGGAGGCTGGCTACACTGCAGAGGGGGAGGGAAGGCTGGCTACACTGCAGAGGGGGAGGGGAGGCTGGCTACACTGCAGAGGGGGAGGGGAGGCTGGCTACACTGTAGTGGGATGGGGGGCTGGCAGCACTCACAATGAGTGTGGAGCAGGGGCTAGCTACAGCAGCGCAGGCTGCAGGGAGGGGGGCTTGTTGGAGTAGGCTGTCGCTGACTAGATCAGCGCATGCTGCTGGGGAGGTTGGCTACATGGGGGAGCGGCTACAATGCAGGAGGCAGGCAGCACTTACTGTGACTGCAGGGGCTGGCTACTGCAGCGCAGGCTGTGGGGGGAAGGGGGTTTGGAGTGGGCATGCTGCAGAGAAGGGCTGGCTACAATGCGGGGGGGGGGGGGGGGCAGCTGAAGAGACTGGATGAACTCACTGTGCCTGCTCACACTGCACATCACTGGTGAGTCACACTGATTCCCCGGGCTGCCAGCTGAAGGACTAACTCCGCCTCCAAGTCCTCCTCCCCCCCCGCATGTTAAAGATCCCTGATCGCGCTGCTGCTGAGTACTGTGTCTGTGTGTAACCTTTCCCCGGCCGGTGCCAGTAGCAGTTGAAGCAGCAGATTTTCGGAGGGGGAGAGGGAGCGGCCACGGGCCCCTTAGGACCCGACGGGCCCTAGGATACATTATGGTAAATCCGGCCCTGGGCATAGCAGGAGAAATATCACAAGATATGTTCCTTTAATCATTTTATAACTCAAATGGGAAATATAGCAATATATCTATTACAATCAAGTGTCCACGGTAAGCAGTGAAGTAGGAGAGTTTTTGAAATGTATTCAATTAACATGTAAATTACTTGTGGTATCCTGTATGTGTTACAATAAACAGGTGATAATTAGCATATGCAGACTGTAACACATGGCATTTGTAATTTTATTATCTATGCATTCACAATGGCTGCAAATCGAAAATATCAGGCTGCTGTACCAGTCAGATATTTATAACATAAAACATACAAAAGTAAATTTAGACTGCACTGTATGTGAAGACGCTAAAAATTAGTAAAGAAACAATAATGCTGCTTGTCGGTATGTACTTAAGAAGATAGCTTCTCTTAATCAGACAATAATATATAAAAAAAAATAAAGTATATACATATGTAAAGGACATACACTATAAACACAGAGTACAGTAAAAACATACAATGTAGCTTTAGACAAAACAGTATTGCTGTGCAAATATAAATATAACTGTAGTTGCCTAATATTCTCATAAAAGCTAATAGTCTTTTGAATCAAAGTGAAAGTAAATCACAGTTGTCCGATTTCTTGATAAAAGGCATAATTCTGATATGAATGCTGATGCATTCGCAGCTGCGATTTCGTACGGCACGCAGCAGCAAAAATATGGTAATAGTTCAAAAGATCACCCGTGCATAGGGACGCCCACTGCTGCCTTCTCATCTGCGTACGCCGCTGCATACCAGCGTAAATATCGGGAACATCGACAAACATTGATCGGCCATTTTACCCTTGTGGCTGGTCTGACCAGCCGCAGACTCGTCAGCACTACTGACATGCAGAGGGCTCTCATACTGCGTATGCATTTGCAGTGGCTAATTTCCGCACACCCATGTAACAGCATTTAAATGGTCAGACACGCCTGCGTTTTCTGACGCCCCCATTCCACCCCCAAACGCTGACAACCTGTCACTCATTGTGCGATAGATTCCTCTGCGCATCCATAATCGCAATGTGATCGCTGCGCATGCGCAGTGTGGCTTATGCAAATGCGTGATGGCAAATAATCGCTCGATCTGCGTGGAAATTGCATTAGTGTCCATCTCTGAATCAGGCCCAAAGTTCTTGGACAAGAGTTCAGATAGCCGCAAGCTGAATGTTCACTTCATGTCACTTAAGTGATCAAACAAATTCCAAGTGATTCTGAATCCATTACTTCCTATCCGACCAAATGGAAGTGTCCACCAGACCGTACCTCACAGCAAGTTGGTCCTTCGGACTGAACAGCCTCTGGGTGACGAACACAGCATTTTAGGTAAACGTCATGGTGCCTAATATGTTCCAACCAGGCTCTTCACAGCTGAGTGGCACTACAAGTGCCAGCACCTTGTTACTGCTTGGACAATTGCGTCCTACCATACTGTGCAGAGGAGACAGGCGCTCATGTAAGCACTTATAAGGATTATGATAAACACTTTGGGACTAGACTTTACATCTTGGAGGTGTTCCCCCCACAATAATGGAGCCCCTCTGAATTTCCAGACCGTTTAACTGAACTTTGATTTACTTTCACTTTGATGCATACCTCATATTTTATATTATTTTGTATTAAATATTTTTTTCTGATAAAGAGAAGCCATCCTCTTATATACTGTACATACCAACAAGCAGCATTATTGATTCTACTTTACTAATTTTTTGCCTCTTCACAAACAGAGCAGTCTAAATTTACTTTTTTTGCTTTATGTTATAGAGAACTCCAATGTGACTTTAAAGTCACACATCCACTAGCAGACCTCAAAACGACTGCACGATTACGACATTGTAATCGTGCAGTTGTTTAACAGTCTGTGATGTGCCTACACTGACCGAGCAGTCATTCAGTGTAGGCACATCAATCATCCCCTAACATGCTCAAACTGACGTTATCGTCAGGTTGTTCAGCATGTTTGGCCGATGACAGATGTCTAAAACGACCAGCGGGAGCACACATCACTGGTCGTTTTAGACATTTTAATGAACTATTTGCAAACGATTAATGAACGATAACGATATCATTATCGCTCATTTTAATCGTGTAGTGGATGTGTGCCTTAGGGCTGTAATTCCATGAAAGTAATTTTTTTTTAAACCATAAATCGTATTTTGTTAAAAAAAAATGTTTTAAACTGCTACCAATCATTAAAGTCTTCTGTGACCATGGGTGGCATAACATGGTAAACCTAACTACCAGGGCGCAAAATATCTCAACCATCCACTAGTGCCGAAGAAATATTTTTGCCAGTGCGGGCAGGTTGGTGGGAACCGTTTCACCTTCGGAGTCTCACACAATTGGCACCTATTTTCACACGTGTGCTGTGAGCTCAGGCAAGGGGGTGCAAAACAGCCCAGCTCTGGTGCTGCCTTTGACTACCATGACTACCACAGTCACAAGACATATAATGCACTGAGAAGAGAGGCTTTCATCTCTCTTCTCAGGACGCTGAACCTCTGTCCAATGTCCCCTCTAACCCTGACTCAGAGATTGAGTTTGTTGGAATAAAATTATCTTGTGGTGGCAGAAATAGCAGCATCACAAACAGTTTTTTTTTTCAAAACTTAGTGGAGGAGATGTACTAAGTTGAAAGTGATAAATTGGAGAGTGATAAACTACCAATCAATCAGCTCCTAACTGTCATGTTACAGGCTGTGTTTGAAAAATGACAGTTAGGAGTTGATTGTTTGGTACATTATCACTCTCCATTTTATCACTTTCCAAAGATTAGTACATCTGCTGTTTGAAAAAAAAGTCTGTGTTGGGATCTTGGGCCTAAAGGCCCCCACACATCAGAACGATATCGTGTCAACCAGCCAACTAGTTGGCTGGTTGGAATGATAATCGTCTAGTGTGTGGAGCAAACGATTGTCAGCCGTTTGCTCCCACATGCTGAAAAACGTCCAGAAACGGTCGTTCCAACTAGTTGGCGAAAATCAAACATGTTTGATTTTCACCAACTATCGTTCTAGTGTAGGGGGAACACTCCCCCCAACTGAACGATAAGTAGGCGGACACCTGGCCGCTAGTGTCCGCCTACTTCACTACCAGCTGTGCTGCCCCTGTCAGCTTTGGATCCCCCTGCCTGTCACTGATACAGATAGCGGGCCCGCCTAAGTGTGAGGAGAGGATCAGTGCAGCTGCTGCACACAGGTCCTCAAGGTAAGTATCATACTGTAGGACCTGCGCTCCCTTCCACTGTAAGAACCCGGGTGCCCCCCGTGATCACAGATTTGCCCCCCCAGGTCTCCTCCAACCCCCTACGATCACAGATGTACACCCACCCCCTGCAGGTGTTGCCCCCCCCTACCCCCATGCGATCAAAGGTGTCCCCACCCGCGGGTGCTGCTCCCCCCCGCGATCAAAGATGTACCCCCTGCGAGTGCTGCCCCCCCCCCCCCGCAATCAAAGATGTACCCCCCGCGGGTGCCACCCCCCCTGCGATCACAATGTGTCCCCCCCGTGGGTGCTGCCCCCCCGCGATCAAAGATGTCCCTCCCCGCCGCGGGTGCTACCCCCCCGCGATCACAATGTACCCCCCCACGGGTGCTGCCCCCCCGCGATCAAAGATGCCCCCCCCGCGGGTGCTACCCCCCCCGCGATCATCGAAGATGTAAGCCCACCCGCGGGTGCTGCACCCCCCCCCCCGCAGTCACAATGTACCCCCCGCAAGTGCTGCCCTGCCCCCCCCCACGATCAGAGATGTCTCCCCCGCGGATGCTACCCCCCCTGCGATCACCGATCGTCTCCCCCCAGTACAGGTGGGGCTTACCTTCAACTCTGCCGCTTGTGAGAAGGGGGTGGGAGTAGTCTGCAAACAACTCCCGGCCTCTCTATGTGCCCCATCCTCACTCACCTCCTCTCCTGATGGCACCAGTTACAGGCGATGGCTGAGCCTTATTCATTTTTTAGTATAGAAATAACAGCTGGTGTGGTAGGCTAGAGGTTACAGTGCAGGTAACTTGATGCAAGGGTCCAGGGTTCAATCCCAGGGATAAACAGCCTATTTTTATTTAAATATTTTATACTTATAGAATTAATATTCTTTTTATAGTTTAACAATTTTCCAGGGAGTGAGGGGGAAGCTGGGGACAGAGATGGGGAATGTGCTGATTACTTAATGTGTCAACCACTGTACTGCCTGACAACCTGTGAGCCCGTTAATGCCTGGCCCTGACACCCTTCTCCTGACAAGGTGCTCACCCATATAGTACCTGACCCTTATGATACAGTAGTACCTGAATCCTCTCCCCTATAACCCTGTGTGCCCATATAGTACCTGACACCTCCTAACATCACCTGGGCACACATGACACCCTCTCATGTGACCCTGATTCAGAAATGGAAATAATGGCGATTTTTCCGCAGATTCGACAGTTGTTTGCTATTGTGCATGTGCAAATGCAGCCCTGTGCATGCGCAGCTATTGCATCGCTATCGCGCATGCAGAGGGCCCACGTACAAAGTGAGTGACAAGTAGTCAGCATTTGGGGATGGAAACGGGTGGGGGGGTGGTTAGAAAAACTGAGGCGTGTGTGACTATTTAGTGTTCACTCTAGCTCCGGCAGCAGGCAGAGCGCCGGAGCTAGAGAAGGCACATGTGCGCGCACCCCCGAAAAGGGGGCGTGTCCATTAAAAAAGGGGCATGTCTATAAGACGCGTCACCCTTTTCGCCACTCTTGGGGGCGTGCCCGGCACTTATGGACACTTTTTGCCCTCCAGCGGGAACGCTAACTATTTAAACGCTGTTTTGTGTGTGTGCATAAATTAATAATTGCGCTCTCATGTGCAGCATAAGAGCTCTCTGTGTGTCAGGAGAGCTGCAGTGTTAGCGGCTGGTCAGACATGACTTACATGCTGCGTAACTGCCTGATGTACATCAATGGTACCAATGTTTACACTGTTGCACGTCGTATGGATATGAGAAGGCATCAGTGGGCGTCCCTATGGTGGGCTGTGCTTACACTGTACGGCTATGAGAAGGCAGCAGTGGGCGTCCCTATGCTGGGCTGTGCTTACACTGTACGGCTATGAGAAGGCAGCAGCGGGCGTTCCTATGCTGGGCTGTGCTTACACTGTACGGCTATGAGAAGGCAGCAGCAGGCGTTCCTATGCTGGGCTGTGCTTACACTGTACATATATGAGGAGGCAGCAGTGGGCATCCCTATGCTGGGCTGTGCTTACACTGTACAGATATGAGAAGGCATCAGCGGGCGTCCCTATGCTGGGATGTGCTTACACTGTACGTATATGAGGAGGCAGCAGCGGGCGTCACTATGCTGGGCTGTGCTTACACTGTACAGATATGAGAAGGCAGCAGTGGGCATCCCTATGCTGGGCTGTGCTTACACTGTACAGATATGAGAAGGCCGCAGTTGGCGTCCCTATGCTGGGCTGTGCTTACACTGTACAGATATGAGAAGGCAGCAGTGGGCTTCCCTATGCTGGGCTGTGCTTACACTGTACAGATATGAGAAGGCAGCAGTGGGCATCCCTATGCTGGGCTGTGCTTACACTGTACAGATATGAGAAGGCAGCAGTGGGCATCCCTATGCTGGGCTGTGCTTACACTGTACAGATATGAGAAGGCCGCAGTGGGTGTCCCTATGCTGGGCTGTGCTTACACTGTACGGATATGAGAAGGCATCAGTGGGCATCCCTATGCTGGGCTGTGCTTACACTGTACGGATATGAGAAGGCATCAGTGGGCGTCCCTATGCTGGTGTATGCTTTGGAAGGCATTAGTAAATTTTAGTAACTGCAATCTGCGAGAGTATCCAGTTGTGTTTGAATTACCGTTAATCTCTGAATCAAGCTCATGTAGGGGCCCATTTATCAAAATGTATTTGAGGTAAAATCCCTGAAAACACCAGTTTTCGGGGGTTCACCTCAAATACGAAGTATTCCCCGGATGTATTAAGGAGGGGATACCTGGTGTGATCCCTCCATTACAGTTGACAGCCGACTCCCCCATAGGTTTCTATATATATATGTGTTCAATATATTTATTCAAAACACGCAGAAGTAGGCAGGCACTCTCCGCCTACTTCTGTGACATCACAAGTTGGCTGGTCTGTTGAAAAAGTTGGCAGGTTGCCTGGTTGGATGAAAAGTTGATAAGATGTGTGGGGAAGCATTTTAGTTGGACAGACAAGTTGGACGGTTGGTCAGTTGGTTAGTTGGAGGAAAGTTGGTTTGATGTGTGGCCAGCTTTACATTTATTTACACCACAAATTTAATCCATATATATCCCTTTAGGTGACAAAAAAGGTAAAAATCCTTATGGAGACTTATTATTACCACTTATCCTGGTAATTTGCGTTCATGGAGAACCTGCCACTGAGAATTACAATAATTCAAGTGGAAGTGATTGTGAGGGAGATTTATCACATCTTAGAGAGAGATAACATCGAGAAGTTGAAAAGAGCAACCAATCAGCATCTTGCTATCATTTATGTAGCACAGTCTATAAAATGACAGAAGCTGCTATGGGTAATGGGGCCCATACTGTACATCTACGTTGTATGGTCTCAATTCCCAGTTCTGCTGACGCCGAGGTCGGGGAAATCCAACATGTCGATTCACCTTTCACCAACCAAAAAATTATTTTTAACATGCTGTTTTCCCCCCAATCTGCGGACGGAAAGCCAATCATCGATTTCTGCGGATCTGCGGTTTTATGGATGGATCAGGTTGGCACAAACAGGGAACAGGGACTGTAGATGTATCATCCACATAATTTCACTTTGTCTCTCTCTAAGGTTTGATACATCTCCCCCTGGATTGCCAGGTCACATGGGAGCCCTATTACAGATGCACTAGATAAGCACCATTGATGAATATTCACTTTTGTAAAACTCAATAACGGTACAATTTAAATGTTACAAGCAACGAATGACAAACTGAATATCATTTTAAAAAGTCTCTATAAGGAAAAAAAAAAATCCAAATTCACATATTAGCTACATACCCTCTACAGAGATTTTAACATGTGGAGTGGTTATTATTACGCTATTCTATACAATGTGAAGGTGTTGATTAAGTATATTAAAGCTCCATCTGCTGTGAACACTGATAGCAAATGGCAGCTGGACCAGGTCTAAGGCAATTCCTCCAGCACTGGAGTGCTGCCAGTGACTCGTTGCAATTTTATGATCACTTTGGAAACATATTCAGCGTGTAATAGGGATTTAAATATGGCTGGGATCATATAATGAGGTATCCCCAGGCAGCTCCACATCTTCTCCTCTTCCCCTGAACACAGGCTTCCACTAAACATGGTATTTGTCAGCTGCAGGGAGCCTGGCCGAACTGCTCAGCAAGCAGATCAGCCCCAGTTCAGGCACTAAATAGTCCTTGTTGAAAGGGTTCCTAGAGACTACTTATCAAGTGGGAGAAAAAGTGCTCCACAAGCAGAAGTTTTATAATTAGCTTAATATTTTATTTGTGTTAATAATGCAGAATTTACTAATGGAAAATATGTCATTTTTCTACGTGTTGCTATGAATTCACTGTGCTCTGCATTATGCTACAGGATTTCTGTTTCATAGTTATCTTCTCCAAGGGCAAGCCAAAGCCAGTGACTGGTTGTTTTCATGCTGAGAACTGAAACATTATGCAGTTTGGAGATATTGAGATTATAGCAAGCAGTTTATTTAAAGCTGCAGTACCAATTAGTAGAAGGAGGTAATGCAGGGTCACTTTGCCCCCACTTGCCGGTGCAGTGATATTATTTAAGATGGCAGCGGAGGGTGTGCTTGAAAGGTGATGTCAAATCCTTCTCGACCTTTACAATGTTGACGTTAGGAGAGCGCAACTATGCAGTCTCCATATTGGTTCCTTTAGGGAGGCTTCGATCCCTAACTGAGATGGCCGCCTTCTGTTTTCTGCACAGAGACACTGTGTTAGAGCACCACAGCGAACAGAACACAAACGTGTTCCACTTAGCTCGACGAGACCCTCCGTTTACCACTTGATGCAAAACGCTGATATCACTGATACCGTTAGTATCCTGCACTGCTACCAAATGTACTATTACAGGCTGGTGCTCAGTATACTCCACTTAAGCTCCTCTCCATGCTCACAGTCTGTTACATGCACAGTACGGCTGTACTTCCAGATTACTGCTGAGTAAACCACTTCGCTGATTAAGTACTAGACTATTCACTGACTTCAGGGGATCTGCAGGTATGTACCATTACTCTGCCATACCATCGCCATTAGTACATATTCCAGGATACAACCCCCACCACTCGCCACACTCATCGTCACAAGGGGAACACCAGAAATAACAGTTGCAAAATGAAAAGTACCCTAGCTACAGGCTGGTGGGTGAAACAAGAACAGTTTAGGCCCCAGTAAAAGAACATTACTAAAGACCCAGGGGCCTATTCATTAAACCTAAAAACTCTCTGGAGATAATTAGCTAGAACTCTCATGGAGTTCTAGCTAATTATAGGTGGAATTCATCATTCCACCTCTCCATAAGTATCTATTCCGAAAAGCTGTCATTTTTGCGATGACAGCTTTTCGGGAAATAGATACTTTTCCCTGCCTACACTACCTTATCGCATCTGGAAACAGTGCTGCGCATGCGCTGTTACATCTGTAAAACCAGCGTATGCGCAGCACTGCCTACAGATGCGTTAAGTTTGGCCCCAACATTTCTGTTGCCAGCCCTGCCATTACTCACCCATTTCCACCTCATAAGTGAGCTTGTGTGGTCTAATGGTGGGTACACACTACACGATATGCTCCCTGAGCGATATCGTGTAGTGTTGTCCCCGGCAGGCTGTGCTCAATGTCGTTCATGACATTGAGCACAGCCGCTGAACGATATCATTAACGATATCGTTCAGCGCCGGGCTCTCTCCCCCATTCCCTGACATGCAGCAACCTGACGAGATCGTCAGGTTGGCCTGCATGTCAGCCCGATGGACGATGATGACGAACAACCCGCGGGAACGCGCGTCGTCGTCATCGTTCATCTTTTTGGGGTTAAAAATGGACGATAAAGTGGACGACTGAACGATAATGATATCATTATCGTTCAGTCGTCCACTTTATCGCCCAGTGTGTACGCACCATTATGCTATTTATTTTCATGCAATACACATAAAAGTTAGGCTGCACTACTATTTTTTCTTTCTTAAAAATTTATTTAGGGTCTGAGCAAAAACTTCCTGCCTAAATGATGTCCCAGTTTCCTATTTCCAAAAAACTGAGAGTTCTAGCATTCTCCATTACTCATCACGTGATAACAAGTAGGCAAACATTTTATGAGATTGTACTAAAATATATTGTGTTATTCACTGGGCATTCTGTTGCCACTAAATTATGCAATGAGTTCTTAGTGGAAGTTTAAGTCAGTGTTTCTAATGAAGTGTACTGCATCCCAATCCTATGTTTTCTGCTGATTTTAATCCCCATCTTGTTTAGAATTTCCTTTTTATTTCAGGAGCATTTTTCTCCATTGCAGATGAACCCGTACATCTTACCCAATTAATGTGTGCAGTCCAGCCCCCCCCCCCCCCCACTCCAGTGGGAGTGGGGAAGGGGGGCTGGACTGCTACCATGATGAGACTTGTAGTGTCATGCAGAAAAAAATTAAATGCAGGTGCATACTCATTAGGTGGGTCCCTAACATCCCTATAACTTAGTAACTCAGGGGTGTAATTAAGACTTTGGAGGCCCTATAGCAACATTTTACAGCGGCCCCCAAGTTTTCTACATAAGGACAGGTTTATCCCTTCCCTTCTCCTCACCTACCTTACCGAGCCACTGGTCACCTTCTCTTTTTTCTGATAACAACTGAGTGTTCCATTTCTATATGCCCTATCGCCAACACTAATAGAATCTATGTGAACTGCATAAAGTGCCAACCAGGGGCGGATTGGGCCACCGGGCCAGTCCCTTTGGTGACTGGTGGCTGCCCTTCACTGACTCACGGTCACCTAACCCGGACCTCCGCTCCCCCTTCCTGCTGCCGCAATCGGAGCTCAGCTCAGATCATGCAGCTGTACAGTTTCGGCGGGAGCTGCAGCAGCTCCTCCCATAAGCCTTTGCGGATTCCAGGGCCATCAGTCACGATTGACAGGTCCGCCCCCAGCCCCTCCACGGCCCTCCTCCAGCCTCCTGCACTGACAAGTCAGTGTCACACCACACACAAGGAGCAGCCGGCCAGCTGCAGCATACACACACAGTGCCAGCAGCAGAGAGCAGCTGGCCCAAAACACAGGAGGCAGTGGCAGCCTGCAAAATATAAACTGGCTCACCAGAAAGAAATATATGAGGGTTGTTCAAAAAGTAATGCCTAAATGCTAACAACTCAAATTTTATTATAGATACAGATTTGAAAATTTGCAGTAAAATACACCATCTGCCCTCAAACATTTTCTCCACCTCTCAACCCAAGCTGTGAATCCACTTTGGAAAAATTCCAGTGGTTAGTGTTTGACCCAGGAACGTATGGCATTTTAACAACCTCTATGTCTTCTAAATGTTGACCCCGGAGACAGTATTTGAGAGGGCCAAACAGATGAAAGTCGGAAGGGGCCAAATCAGGACTGTATGGTGGATGTTGCATTATTGCCCACCACATTTTGGCAATGGCCGCAGATGTTGCCATCGAAGTGTGAGGTCTGGCATTGTCGTGGTGTAAGATGACATTTGACAGTGGAATTGTTGACCTTTTTTTGCGGATGGTTTCTTTCAGCTTCTTAAGTGTAATAATGTATCGATCACTGTTGATTGATTTGTTTGGTTCCAAGTAATCGATGAGAATAACACCTCGGCAATACCAGAAGAATGTGGACATGACTTTGTTTACGGATCGCTGTGATTTAAACTTTTTTGGCCTAGGTGAACTTGGGTGTTTCCATTGTTTTGATTGGGCCTTTGTTTCTGGGTCATAAAGGAATACCCAGGTCTCATCTCCTGTAATGACATTTTCCAAAAACGTCGCAGGGGTGGCTTCAAAGTTGGTCAAATGGTCATTGCACACTTCCACCCTCTGGGCCTTATGATCCCTGGTTAATTGCTTTGGAACCCATTTAGCATACACTTTATGATATCCCAAATCATTGATTAGTGTTTCTACAGTGCCATGGCTACATTCAAGTTCATCACTGACATCTCTGATGGTCAAACAACGGTCTTTCTGAATCATGGCATCGACTTTGTGTCGGTTCTCTGCTGTCACTGCAGTTGATGGTCTGCCACCACGAGGTTTGTCGCACACGGATAATTCTCCCAATTGAAAATGCTTCATCCACCTTCTGACATTGCTATAGTCAATTGTACGCTCACCATACACTTTTTTCAGTCTTCTGTGGATTTCTGTAGCACTGCAGCCTTCTTTTTCCAGAAATTCAATGACTGCTCTTTGTTTCATCTTGGATTCCATGGTATTTCTTGGACTACCTAAACAAAAATACATATATAGCTAGCAGACATATTAAACTACAAACTGACAAAGTCCCTGATTCAGAGCCGCTCGCTCTGACCAGAGCGCTCGCTCTGAATCAGGGTCCTCCTCCATTAAAATGGAGCGTCCTCCTGGACGCTCGTATAGCTGTGGGTCACCACCCACAGCATATACGAGCGTCTAAAAAGATGGTCGCGATGGTCTTGACCATCGCGACCATCGGACTTGCGAGGGAAACCCTGCGGTCGGGTTTCCCAGCCACAAGCTCTAGAGTGATTTTGTGTCTATCAGAGCCAAAATCACTCCCACTGACATCACTAGTGATGTCAGTGGGGCCGGCTTCAGACGGTAGGCGTTCCCATGGGAACGCCTCCGTCTGGCCGGCACGCCCACCAAAGGGGGCGTGCTGTCAGTCACCATCGACAGCACGCCCCCTTTGGTGCGAGACCCGGAGCGACAGCTTGGCTGTCGCAGTCCGGGTCTCGCGCATGCGCACGACGGAGCTCCCTCCATCGTGCGCATGCGCAGTGGGGACCATCGACCCACTTGCGAGCATACTGCCGCTTGCGAGTGAGTCTGAATGACCCCCAAAGTTTCAAATAAATATTGCATATTATTTCAGAGTTATGAGCATTTAGGCATTACTTTTTGAACAACCCTCGTATATACTTACAGCATACTAAGTATATTAACTAAAGTAAGTCTACTACTCACTGTATTATTGATATGATATTAAAATCTGCCTCCTGCCTGAATTGTTAAAATAAGGATTAATGTATCGGAGACTTAGGCTGGCTATCTGCAGTGGCAACAGGCCCCACCCCCATTAGGGCTGCTTCCAGAAATTTCCCGGGCTGGTTTACAGACCCAATCCGCCACTGGTACCAACTACTACAAGATACTGATACAGATCAATCTCTTCTTGGCTAATCAGCAAAGAGATCTGCAGTATATGCAGTAATAATCAGATGTACAAGAATTGACTCCTTCATTAAAGCTGTTGCCATTATCATCGTAAATAGGAAAATAGATCGTTACTCTGGTTTTTTAAAAACAGTAATACATATTTCCTGGGTCATAGATTGACATTCTTGGTTCATCTGAAAGTGTCTGCTACAGCGAATGGTATTTTTCTTCTTTTCTGCAACCGAGATGATGGAGCTTTTTGGGGGCAGAGGTATCAAACCTGCTAAAGAGGACAGTTGGAGAAGTTGCCCATAGCAACCAATCAGCTGCTAGACTTAAAAATAAATGAACGAGACAGACTTGTAACAATGTAGCTGCCAAGTGGTATATAAGTGTGTTAAGATTATAAACTAAGTTGAAATAATAACTGATCACTATTATTACTTAAGTCATAATTGTAAAGAACCTGCCAACGTGCCTTTGAGTAAAGTAATTTCCTAAGTGAGGCCATTAAAGAGTTTTAAGTTTGAGAGTCAGAGATTTGGTTGAGGTTGACTTGGAGTCAATGAGAGGTGCTACGTCCAGCTATAGAAACAGGTCTCCTAATTCCGTCCTCTTTTCATCACACGAAGCAGCCTCTAGTGACACACTGTGCACATTATTTTGTTTAAAACTATAACTGGGATACCATTAGCAAAGTGCTTTTGACAAATGCAAGAAAAAAATTCTAGTCTAATTACGTGACTTTTGCTTTTAGCTCTAATTCTCATGCTTGATAAATAAGCTCCATAGTTACCACCTTCTGAGAGCAGTTTAAATGCTGTCTTTGGTCTGGAAAGAAAAGGCCTTTTCACATGGCAGTGCCTCTGAAAGAAACAGTGGGAAATCAATGGGCCATCAGTTCTTATGGCATTCACCTCTCACAGAGTCAGACATTTCTTCTTTACATGGGGTGAAATACGAGTCTTAATCACTTGTAAGCAAGGCATATTAACCCACTTAAGGCTTTAGTAATGCTTTGCAGTGCCTGTCTTCTTCAGAAGGCGAAAAGCTCCCTGCCTAGATATCCTTGTAAACCTGCTTCTTCTGCGGGGATGTTGCAGCAGAGCTGTAGCAAGCTACAAACAAGCTAGAGACAGAGACTGAAGCACAGTGCATTAGATAGATAGATAGATAGATAGATAGATAGATAGATAGCTATATGATTCATAGATAGATAGATCTACAGATAGATAGATAGATAGATAGCTATATGATGGATAGAAAGATAGATAGATAGATATACAGATAGATAGCTATATGATAGATAGATAGATAGATAGATAGATAGATAGATAGCTGTGATATAGATAGATATACAGATAGATAGCTATATGATAGATAGCTATGAGATAGATGTGAGATAGATCTACAGATAGATAGATAGATAGCTATGAGATAGATAGATAGATAAATAGATATACAGATAGATAGCTATGAGATAGATAGATAGATACAGGGGCGTTTCTTGAGAGGAGGGGGCCAGTGTGCAGTCTCTGACAGCGCACTGAGCTGTGCGCGGCCAGCGCCGGAGTTATAGACTCTGGGCACTAGAGTGCGCCCAGAGTCTATAGAGTATGCGCAGGTCACCAGGAAAATGGCCGCGGCGGGCATTTTCCCTGTACTGCACATGCGCAAATGACGGGAAAATGGCCGCAGTGGCCATTTTCCAGTCGTTTTTACAGCGCCAGATCCCCGCGCTGACGTGGGGACTCTGGAGAGGTAAATAATACTTTGGGTGCAGGATGTGCGGGACCTTGAACCCATTATAGATATATGTCCCTGGATAGATAGATATACAGATAGATATACAGATATAAAGCTATGAGATAGATAGATAGATATGAGATAGATAGAGATAGATATACAGATAGATAGCTATGAGATAGATAGATAGATAGATAGATAGATAGATAGATAGATAGATAGATAGCTATGAGATAGATAGATATGAAATAGATAGATATACAGATATATAGATATACAGATATATAGATAGATAGATATGAGATAGATAAATAGATAGATAGCTATGAGATAGATAGATACAAAGATAGATACAAAGATAGATATCTATGAGATAGATAGATAGATAAGTTACGTAGTCAAAATTTATTTAAAAAATTGTATTACAAAAAATTAGAGATGTGCACTGTCCCCCGTGTTTTGGTTTTGGATGTGGATTCATCTTCGTGTTTTAATTTTGGTTTTGCAAAACCACTCTCAAGTGTTTTGATTTTGGTTTTTGATCAGGGTTTTTTCTTTAAAAAACTGATAAATAGTTTTTAAAACCAACTAAAATTATGTAATGTTTGTAATTCAATACCTGAAATCCAGATTTAAAATCCGAATCCCGAACTGCGGGAAGATCAGAACCACAACTCGGATTTATTTGGATCTCCTCAGGATATCAGAACTGCTACTTGGATCTGTCAGGATTCAAAAAATTCTGGTGGATTCGGATTTCTGGAGAACTGAACTGCCCATCTCTACGAAGAATGCTAGAAACATTCAACAGAATGCAAAACAAATGGCGCATTGTCATGTCCTCTAGTGACAACAGGTATGTAGTCATTATGGTGACATTCAGAATGTCAATAGGGTCTGAATTTCGACATTCAGAATGTCAACACGGTCGAAATGTCTACATGGAAATAATGTTGACATGGCCATTATGTGGACATTGTGGATGTCGACGGTCACAATGTCAACTTTACAGGTTAAAGTATAGGTTTAGAGTTAGGCTTCGGCTAGGGTTAGCTTTAGGGTTAGGCTGCGGCTATGGATAGATTTAGGGTTAGGATAGGGCTCTAACACTAGAATAATATTATGTCGACATGACGTCTAACGACATGCACAATGTTGACATGATGACCAAGTCACATGTCGACATAACATCCATGTTGACATCTCGAATGTTGACATTCCGACCATGTCATCATTCTCAATGTCGACATAACATACCACTCCCGGGACAACCGTAGGTTCAGCTAAAGCCAATTTATTTGTGATCTTCGCCTAAACATAATCAATGCTACTACATTGCTTCTAGACATTTGCATGCTACTGTAGGTTAATCTAATCAGTAAAGCAATCACACAAGTCAGGTCAAATACTACCAGTGAAAACAGTAACATATAAGCAGGAATAATTAGATTTTATCTGAAAAATATTTATTGTTAACATGTGATGCTTTTAGTAATTTAATGTACATTAATTTTATTTAAAAATTGAAACAAGATCTATTAAAGACTTTCAATTATATTTATAGTTAGATCATTTCATCTTTGCTCGCGCCTGCCAGGGATGTGAGCAAAAAAAGCTACTGTATGTTATCATTATTTTACTGCCATAGTTTGCACAGAAACATAACGAACACACTAAACCATATGGAACCTAGCAGTCATGCTTAAAAATACTGCAACTCTATAAAAAAAAAAAAAAAACATTTTTAACCCTAACAAATGACATGCCTAATGATATTAACACCTCATGAATCAATCAGCAATGCTAACAAATGACATGCCTAACGATATTAAGTTATATTAAGATATCTCCTGCTTACCTTTCAGTTCTGATCCTGCCCGCTGTCCCCATACACTAGTATGGGGACCTAAATTCATTAAGCTACGAATATTACATTTTTGGAGCTTGACCATGGGAACCTGCAGAGTCTTCAGATGCTATTTGATGGCATTTGTTCCGATACCTGCTCCATCCCTATGGGAAGAAATCCCAAGTTGCCCCTGTTCAGCTCCTTCCACCGGATGATGGGGCTTTGTGCGCAAGCGGGACCCCCAGTACACACAGGCGCACTAGCACTGTCGAGTGAGACTCTTCAGTGCATAGTTTCACAGCTGATTTTCGGATTGGCTGTCTCCGCATCGCAGCAATGTTGAATTGCTCCGGTGAATTTATATCCACCGCTGCTACTTGCAGCGAGTTGGGTACTTAATTATCGGGGGCATTTTGAACAGGCCTTTTAGTGTTTTTAAGGAGAACTTCAGACTATTGGTTTAAGCAGAGTCTAAAATAGCTAATTTTTTTACAAGTATCTATGAGCATCGCAGAACTAAAATATAGTGCATTTTTTCCATTTTGCACGTAAGTAGTGATCCCTTCACCCTCCTTTCTTAGCAGGTAACAGATAAACAGGGTTCCTGAGCAATTACCCATGTGCGAGCTCTCTACTGACCTGAATGAAGCAAATGTCTCGCTCTGGGAATGCATTAATCTTTAAAAATATCAATATGAGGTATAAAATATATGTATATAGAGAAATCAATGGAACAAGAAGTGACAGGCATTTTATTTGTCTCTGGCAAGTTTACTATAAGAAGAACAATTCATAAACTAGAAAAATCCAACAACGTGCTTGAGAACCTCCTTGGTAAAAGTGATAGTGGGTATTAACTATCAGCCATAAGCAACCAATGACATTTTTACCTGCTGCTGACATGTAAGAGGAATTTATTAATCTGCTAAGGCAAATTTAATTTGGAGTCGTTAAAAGTAATTGTTTTATGCAATTGCTTATGTTTGTATGTATTGGTGCATGGTTAGTCAACAAAATGGCAGCAACTATGAAGGAAGGAATTTGGATCTTTCTATCGGTAGAAGTTTGGCAGATTAGGGAGTTGCCTGGTAAGTAGGTGTTAGGTTTAGGAGTGTGTCCCTTAATCTGCTTCTGAATGCAAAAATGAGATTATATGTGAGGGGAAAAAACATTTCAATTAGCTTCATTTAGGCTAAAAGGATGGGGTTGTGCTCAGTTACGGAGCATGAGCAGTTCAAAAGCACACGAGTCATGCACTGCATCAGCCCCAAAATGTACAAACACGACACCTGTATAGATGTTCCATTATTTTTGTGACTAATATTACAGAATACAAATGGTAAATGATCCAATAATTAAGGAGGTAGTTCAAAAGTGACAGTACTGTAAGTAGGATTTTGAAATTACAGTTTTGCAAATAACTACATTCCCATGTTGGTGTGCAGTCCTGTAAGCAGTCTTTCACAGGGACCTTGGTGAAAGTGGACATTCCCCTTCATATATGCTCAATGGTCAAAAAGGCACCTTTGTGCTGAAAAATGCAGTGTGCCTCCACATTTTCCTCCTCACTATGTAGGTTCCAAGACTTACCTGTAATTGGTCATGTGGTCAAAGTAGAAGACTAAACTCTTTCAAGCTCCCAAATATTGTCACGCTAAGATCTAATCTTTGTGGACTTTCCCAAAGCTTTATAAAGGCTATACTGAAAAATTTGACCTGATATTGTAAAGTCTTTTTTTTTGCCTAACATAAATAAAATATCTTTTCACCACTACAATTATTTACTTCTGTAATACTACTGGTAAAACCTAATGGGAAACATGGATTACAAGTTTGAATTCACTTATTTCATCAACCTCTGTAACACAGTGCATGGTGTCTGGCGAAACAATTTAGCCCGAGACTTATGGTAGCCGTTCACTCGACTTATGGTAGCCAATATCGGCCAGTTGTCACCCACAGCTTAGCGAGCGGCCAGGAGGCCGCAACAAAAAAAAATGCCCTGAATCAGAGCGAGCGCTCTTCAAGAGCGTACGGCTCTGAATCAGGCCCAATATGTGCACCACCCCAAGTTTGGTACTGAACTGATTACACTTGCAAATGTATGAGGGTGGATCCTTAAGTTGGTGCCCTGACTATGAATAAAAGAGAAATTTAAGTTCAAATGGCATTTATTTTCCTACATAGGGCCTGATTCTCTACAGATCACAAAATAGCGTTCGGACGCAGTTCAGTGAGTTAGTATGCTAATCCATAGCAATCACAAATCTGCCGCAGCACTACATAAGGACACCCACTTTAATTTACACGCACATCCGTAATGGTTAGCAAGACTGCGAAAACATCTGTACAATTGAGCACCATCGGACCCATATGCACAGTTAAGGCAGGTCAGACCTTACCCAGGAATTGCTTACTTCAGCGCACGCTATGAGACCTCAGGCTGCGCATGGTATCGCAGTGGATAATTGATACACGCCCATGCAACAGCATTCAAATGCACTGGCAGGCCTGCGTTCGGCCGACCACCCCCCCCCGTTACCACCCGCAAACAGAACTTCCTGTCAATCACTCTGCGATGGCTCTGCGTAGTCACTGCGATCGCATCCCGATCGCAATGTCTGGTTCGCGCACGCGCAATGCATACGCATGAGCAGAACGCAACATTCGGCCAATTGTGTGTGTATAAGCAACTGCGTTCCTTGCTGAATCAGGCCCATAGTCTCCATTTACTTCAATACACTTCTCCCATTGATGCTCCAACCTCTTTATTCAGTTCAGGAAAAAGTTTGGTGATTGGTCCTCAAACTAGTCCTGTACAGCAGTCATGACATCGTCATCAGATGCAAAGGTCTGCCCACGAATGTGTTCCTTGAGCTTCAGTGTGAATTTCAGTAGGTGTCATCTTCATTTGCAGATATTTATTGACGGCTCAAATTTCAGCTTTCTCAATTTCTCTGTATTTTTCAGCTTTTAGTGGTTTTGTTCCATTTATTACTCAATATCTGCAAAAATAAAAGAAGAATTTTGCTGTAATTTTCCAGTGTTCTACTAAGACCTCTAGTACATACTGTACATACAGATAATCAATATGGGGCAACATCAACTACTATGTTAGGACACGGACTGTTGGATCCATCCTCGTACATGTGTATGGTTTTACTAACTAGACTCGACTAGATTGAGATATTAATTTATAACATTTCCGTGTATTTATAGCTGCAGCATATTTTACATAGTTATTGAATTCTAATACATTTAATGTTTTTAACTAACAATTATATAATTAAGTTTATATAAAGAAAACCTGTCAGAACTTTTTAGGATCCCATTAGCACAAAAAAAATGGGCAGGAGTTGATTAAAGAAACATAATTTAATCTATGTAATAAGCGAGAAAGCATGTCTGGCTGTCTGTCTGGCTGTCTGTCCTTTATGCACGGCCAGAGTTTTGGACCTAGCTCCACCAGTATTGGGAAGGTGGTGCAGTTTGACCAGGATTAGGTTTTAGCCTCGGTTTGAACTTTGTCAGGCCCACACATTGTCACAGAACCGCTAAACATAGGGACACTCTTAAATTACACAGGTTCCAGGGCTGGCTCCAAAGGAAATTTTAATATCTGCCAAAAACCTAAGAGATTGCAACAAAAGTATCCTTTTCACCCCTGACCAAACCTGACGACTCATGCAAGTTCATGTTAAATCCAGAGCCTATGTGTTTGCATGCAAGGGCATAACCAGGGGTGTAGAGAGCTGCACAGGGGAAAGGGTCATGGACTAATCGCGGGAGGTCCCCCTCGAAGGCCCAGATGGACCAGCTGATCTTGTATGTGTGACTGGGTGCAGGGGGAGCAGCGGATCACAGAGACAGCTCGGGCACCATAGCAGCCACACCCCTTGCACTCAGGATCAATGGAATGGGGTTATAGACGAGGACAATGTAAACAAATAAGGGTTGCAGGTGTACTGCAGGGTCCAGTCTTCAACCCAGGCAACGCCCGGGTATCCCAGCTAGTATTCAATAGTGTCCCCAATGTTTGTTTGGTCTTACTGTTAGCATATTTTTTGTGGGATCTTTGCCTCTCTGCTTGGGGTTCGTCCTTACAGGAATTTCGATCAAGAGGAGTTAAGATAACATCAAGGTCGTTCAAGTGAGTTTCTGTGGGCAGCAGACCCAGTTTATTACTCTACTACATGTGTGTTACAGTAGCATAGACTTGCTGCAGATGTCACGTCTCCACACTACATCTATGGACCATTATATAGACACATCTGGGATTGCATTCATGGAGAACAGATGGGAGTGGATGACATGGCCTTGTCTGACAGTAGGTAAATGTGGCCCTGCATACAGGGAAAACTCATACAAAGGATCCCATCTTCATGAAACAGTGCTGCATTGAGCAGCTTTTCATTGATATCAAGATCTTTATTGATAACTTAAATCTTTGGAGGCATATGGAATGGGATATGAAAACTTTCTATTGTTAATAACAATAGTAATAATTAGAAGTGTGTGCGGACTCCCGTGTTTTAGGTTTGGTTCTGGATTCATCTTCGTGTTTTGGTTTTGGCTTTGCAAAACCACCCTCAAGTGTTTCGGTTTTGGATTCGGATAAAAATGAATAAAAACAGTAACAGGTTTCGATCCAAAACCCGAGTTTGTTTTTTAAATCCGAGTTCCAAACCGGCAACAGATCCGAACCTTGACCCAGTTCTCCTCGGAACCACTAATTTCGGGTGTGTTTGGATTTCATAAATTTCCGCACATCTCTAGTAATAATACAGTTATTGATACAGTTCTTTTCTCCAGCAGGACTTAATGTGCTTTACATTTGCAGAAATACAAAGATAATGAACATATTATAGAGGTGAGACAGCCATTTTGTGTCATCAGTTTAAAGGGACTAATAACCCTACCCACATTTAGGCAGCCACTTTTGAGCGTACTACATACTGTAGGTTACACTGGGTGGAGTAGGCAATGCTTTTAAGAAAGAACACACGGGTATATTCAATTAAGCGCGAGGTTTAGCAAGGAAAAAACCTCCATGTGCCCAATTTTGGATTACCGCGGGTGTGCTCCCTCCCGATACTCTCTGTATCCAATTAATAAAAAGTGGTCACCGGGTTTTCAGCTCTGAAAACCCTGCGCCGCATAAAAAAAAATATAAGAAAAAAATCACATTTACCTGCCCCAGGGTCTCTGCCGCTGCCAGTGGCCTCCCCTCCATCTTCTCACTGAGGATAGGGCTACTGGGAGGCCCAGGGGCTGCTGGTAGGTACCAGGGGCTGCAGGGAGGCACAAGGGCTGCTGGGAGATGTAGCTCTCCGAGTGCCCATTACGGGGGGTGCAAACATACACTTGGGGGGGATCCCAGAGCAAGTCCCACTAATTTTTCCTAAATTGCTCTGGAGGTGCGAGAAAAAATCCTCCCAGCACTCAAAATAGAAAAAAACATGCACCTAATTAAATAGCAAAAATCCTGCACCTGCAGGAAAAACCTCGTAGGTGCGGGATTTTTGCTATTGTCGCCCCCAATTGAATATGCCCCATAATAGTGTACTTCTGAAATGCTAAAGTGAGACATGAGATACACGATCCCTGCAAAATCATCAGATTAATTTATTGTTCATCCTACCCATGGGA
This sequence comes from Taudactylus pleione, assembly GCA_031769625.1. Lineage (NCBI taxonomy): Eukaryota > Metazoa > Chordata > Amphibia > Anura > Myobatrachidae > Taudactylus > Taudactylus pleione. The sequence goes on along the minus strand of JAUIMM010000039.1, from coordinate 26,174,971 downwards.
ATACCAGACAAGTCAGCGATCTTGGGTGCACTACGTAGGTTAACGTGTGCGAGATAAGCAATACTGTATAATGGAAAATAAGACATACAAAGGGAAAAAAATTAAAGCAACTAACAAGATAACCGCTGATTCTCTAACATCTATCATGAAATTAAAAGCAGAATGGGCCATTGAACAGTGCTAATTTGTGGTGTTGGTAGCGCCATCTGAATTAACAATAAATATAATAATTAATAATATTAATGATAATAATGTGTTACCCTCAATGCTCTGAGTATCAAATATATTATGTTCGCTAAGTCCTCTTTTAGAAAGTCATACAGAACCGACATATTAATGTCCAAGAAGGCTTTATACTTAATTAATGATAACTGTACCAAAGCGGCTTTGGTATGAGCCATTTCATACCTGAGTGTCTAGACTGTTAAAAAGTGTGAACGGTATAGTGCTAATTTCAAGAAGCAGCGATGTTGTCTGTTATCACTTATATTCCATGAAACTTTTATTAGTGCGAAAGGAGACTGGAGGAAACTGTTGGGTCTAGGGAGTTACAGTAATTCAGAATGCTGTAATCCTGGGGCATTGAGGTCGATATTGAAAACAGGTTATTATACAGAACAGAAGGTGACTGAAGAATAGTCTAAAACTGCAAAGTAACTACTGCCTTGTTCTTACACAGCCTGTGGGATGAGATACCCATGAGCTCCAAAGGTCATTACAAAAGGTCGCGGCTGTCTCAAAGTCTTCCAGAGACACTACCCCTCCCCCTTTTAATGTTATAAAATAAACGACAAAACGACTATTCAACCCTTGCCTAACTATATAAAGCAATATGAACTAGCAGCTTTCTTTATACAATCATCTTTATCTGAGAGAACAACTATAATGATTGTTATTTTCCGCCAGGAAACAAGAGATTCTGATGTCGCCTACTGATTCAACTAAATGCTGTTAGTGCAATGTGATAATAACATTTATTATGACAGATACATAGAATATATTGCTTTTATCCTGGGTATCAAACACAATGCTAAATTCATTTAGTCTGAGAAAGGGAAACTGTGACAGTAAATGAAAACACAAGGGTCACGCAAAACTCATCTGGTGTAAATTAGGCTCTAATTACCTTGTGACATTAAAGCTTTTCAAACACAGTGACATAAGCAAACCTATTCTTAATGTATTTTTTTATTTATTTTTTTAAAAATAAAAAGATTTGATAACTTAAAAGGATTGAATATTAGTGTTTTATGATAACACATTTTTCCCCCTGCCTGGATAAAGCCAAATATTGTTAGATCTGAACAATTGTGTTAGATTCATCTCTACCATTTTTTTTCTGACAGTGAAAATCCTGTAACCTGTGGAGTGAGTTTGTCATCTTGCAGTAGTACATCCAATTATCTAGCAGGCAGCTGTATTTCTTTGTCAGGAGGGAGCTGTCCAGCACTCTCGGTGTTGGTGTAGCCGAACATAAGGCATCGTTTTAACATTTAGCCCTCTCCTGCTCCTCAGGCTGCCTTTTTTTTTTTTATAAAGTAAGACATGAGTGAAATGAGAATACAGGAACGCACTGAAATCATTCAAGTGATGTGATATTTTTAAATAGATTGCAAGCTCTTCTGCCAGGCTCCACTCCTAAAGAAATCATGTTTTTCAGTAAATTATTTAATCAAACAGAAACAGATGAGGGCTGTTGTCTAAACTGATACCCGCTTTACACCAGAGCTAAAACCCGAGTTATTGCAGAATTAACCCAGGTAGCTCCTTGGTGTAAAAGGGGCCAGGGAGTGACCCGGAAATCCAACCCGGGTAACTTGAGGAACAACCCGTGAAACCCTGCAGTGTAAACAGGTGCCCCGGTCATTAGACCCGACTCCCGTTTACAGTATGGAGACTTCGGGTTTCTCAGCGCTTGGAGATGGTGTCATCTCCAAGCGTCGGGAGAAGTGTTCCACTGCACCCGTATGCAGTGTGAACGGCGCCGATCCGGGAATAATCCTGATCGGCACCGCAGTAGAAAAGGAACTGTGTTCCAATCTCAGGTCAGACCCAGGATTTAGGTGTAAAAGCAGTATTAGAGGGATTCTGTTATATTCTGCCACAGGTTGTCTACTGCTCTCCAGCTGGTGTGAAACTGCACAGGCCAGTACTGGAAGGCCTGCTGGGGTGTGTTGTTCAACAACAGCTGGTGAGCCACAGGTTACAGTTTCTCTTTTACAGCATGCTTATGCCAGATAGTTATAGTATATAAGTTATAGTAAATGAATCGTGCCCACACATAAAATTGCCTCCTACCTTCCCTCTGGTTTGGCAAGTGTTCCTTCACAGCTGGTGCCCCCTTCCCATTGGAAGGAAGGTAACATGTACCTAATATAAGTGGATTTTTTTCCCATATAAAGATAGAGGCACAGAGGGTGAAAACAAGAACGTCAGCATCAAAATGTTAAGTTCACTCTGTTGCATTGAGACTAAATAATATAACAGCTGTGCAAATTGATTCAATATAAAAAAGCTATTATATTAATTACAACCAACAAGTTCCTGTGGCATGCCATGGGTTACAACGTGTGACACTCTATGTGCACTTGCTTTGCAGCTGAATGCACTCTTCTCAACTCCATGATCAGTCATTTAGATGATAAAAGCCGTTCTGCAATGTCCTTCAATAATCTTGTTAATGTGACCCATACCATCCCAACATGACCAACTCTTTCATTAAACAATGACTAGATCAAGAAAATGATGGCAGCAACTCAATCTGTTAAAGATCTTTTGTCAACTCCAAAAACAATGGCAATATAATGTATAGAAAATAACCCCAATGATTGGGAAATTAAGACATACCACAAATGAATAGGTATAAGAATAGCTGAAAACCACAGTCTATCTTTTACAGACGCACTCCAAATGTACTAAAAAGCATACTTACTGTACGTGTCATTGTATCTCCAAATGTGTACAATTCCAAAATGGTAGTACAGATGTGTCCTCTTGCATCCTTGCCGTTTGCGCTGCAAACATGCGCATGCATAGCACCATACGTTTTTTGCCGCAGCTGCGTGTGCCACGGTATGCCATGTCGAGCTCTGCTTTCGCACAAGTAGCACTTGTACCCGTTCATGGGCGCTCGACTCGCACACACAATCGGCAAAGATGCAACTAGACATATCTGTAATTGCACCAGGCCTAGGTCACACAAGCAATGTTAGATACTTACTTACTATGTCTAATGCTAATTGAATCCCTATGATGTTTTTTATTTCGATATGTTTACATATATGTTCTTCACTTGTGATATTTTGCCAATGATATGTACTGTTTAAACTATCATTTAAGGCACATTATACAGATCAAATGTAATCTGTTTGCCTACCTTGCTCATCGCTGCTCTCCCCAGGGGTGCCGTGTACGTATATGGTTACAAAGTACCAGGGCTCGAAAACAGGAAGAAGACACTTACGGCTTTGATGGCGAGTCTTGGTTCCCTCTTGTGTGACCCAGATTTTTCAGTTTACACTTGAGCACTACACTGGAAGCCCAGAATTGGGCTTCTGGTAGCAGAAATCTCAAGAAAAAAGAGACAAAAAATATAAAATAAAATATATGTTTTTTTCATTATAATTTGCAAACAAAAATATGCTTTATTTCAATAGTAAAGCATTTTTTTACTTATCAGCGCCATCCTGCAGTAATGATAGCTATATTAGAACAGCAGGCGGTACTTGTACTGCCTCTGTCCTTGTTAAATAAGTTTAAATAGTCTTCCCTGTACTTTCACGACGATGTCCAACTATAGCTATCACTGGCCAGGGGGCTTCGTAATGGTGAGAAGTGGGTGTTTTTGCTGGATTAATGGCTATTCTCGCTATGATACAGTAAATAGGGCTACAGTAAAAAAAAATGTTGACTGTTTACTTATAGATCGATTTTAACTTTAACGTAATTTCAGTGTCCAGAATGAAAAAAGCATATACAAGCACATACTATAGCCAGCCAAATAAAAAGTGAATGTAGATATTTAAGCAACAAATCTACAGAAAATGTATCTGTAATCTTAATATAAAACGATGCAGCTTTAACATTTTAATGAAGAGACCCCACATGTCACCTAGTTTAATAAACTTTAAGGCAATTAGAACATTTCATTGAAATGTATATTTTCCAAGGATTGGAGGATGTACCTTTAACACGCCCTTCTAAGAGAAGGTAGAAGCTAAATCTTGAAAGAAAGGGCAGCAACTTTCCCCTGCTGCTTATTCTCCTTAAGTGAATACTTCTGGGACTACTGTGCTCATTAGTTAAATACCAACACTGCCATTGAAATAACAACTGTCTAAAGGGGTAGGGAGGCTGAGATAAATAATTGCGTCTTAATCCTCTTTCTCTGCAGGACTTAGTGCTGCGTGTCCGAAAATGAGTTTGTGGCATTGATCCGAGACTCGAATCTTGGCTCTGTCAGTGTCTCCTCAGCAAATGAAACCAAGGGAATCTGTGTCATGTTTATACAACACACAAGGGTTTTCTATCTTGGCTAGGGGGCTGTTAGAGAAACAGAGGGATATAGACAAATCGCTTATAGATTCTACATCAGTGTGTTCTCTTCCATTAACTCTACCAGTCAATGTTCCTCTCTACCACTTGAGTTTGTATTATTTCTGTTTTTTATGACACAAGCATCACTGTGGTTTATTGTAACCTGACCAAGAATATTTAATAAGGAAAACAATGGGCTCATTTGCAAAAAGCAGACCTTGCATGGTGCTAAGGATCTGATTCAGACCCGCTCGCTAGGATGCGCTCGCACGCAGCTAGCCAATGTTTGCATTGTGTGCATATGCACGCAGTGCGCGTGCGCGAACCAGTCTGAGTATTCGGGAAGCATTCGCTCGCTGCGTATAGACTGCCCAGCTGAGTTAGTGACAGGACAAGCCGTTTGTGGGTGGTGACGGGCTGGTCGATGAAAATGGGGGAGTGGTGGTGCGAACGCAGGGGTACCCGAGCATCTTAACGCCATTTCAAAGGCGTGCATAATTAAGATGCAGCGTCATAGTACACGTCACCTGGCTGAATTTTACACTGAAGTGCCCGCAGTGCTTGCGGAAGGGTATGGTCAACCACAAGCGCTGCGTTCACTTCCGATGGTTGCATACACATCCTGGAGATGACGTACATAAGTGGGCATCTTAAGACAGGCTGGTGGGTGTCTGCATACACAGGGCGAGCGCACGCCAAGACATAGTGGACGTGCTAATGCCTTGCTGTGCGATCTCCTGCCTTGTGCTGGTTAGCCGAATTTGTATACGCATCTAGTGTGCCGACCTGAATCGAACCCTAAGCACCTACTGTATATAAGCACAATAATACATATGTATATAGGTCCACATTCAGACAGATGCAAACATACTTTACATTGTGCATACCTCCCAGCCATCCCAATTGTAAGGACTGTCCCACGGTCCCGCAATCAGGATGTACATCATGATTCATGTGTGGGGGAGGGAAGGGGATTTGGGGGGGGTTTGCTCTGCAGCACATTGGGTGCAAGTGACTCCACAACTTGTAGCATGAAAAATTTTATTTTTTTAATTAAATACATCCAAGTTTTCCGCATTCACTCCCCTTTCCGCTGTTGAGACCTCCATTTTTAGTTGGTATGTATTTAGCAATTCTATGATTTATCTACATTTCCATTGGGAAACAGCATAATAATATTGCAGTGTTGCTCCCTTAATTAACCTTTATTAAAGATGCCGCCATATAGCTAAAATACAAAAATGAGTGTCCCATATTTGAGAAGAAAAAATTGCAGACAAAGCAAAGATTTAATTAAGTGGATGGTTTGGGAGGTTTTCACCCCCATGATCGTAGGCATTGAGTACTTCTACTGTATTTCCACTTCTCCCCTCTTCCTCTACCTGTCAGAGTTCTCCCAAGATCTGTTATTGGGTCCCTCCTCTTCTCCCTTCACAACTGCATCCTTGGAAAACTCATCAGCTCCTTCAGTCTTCTATACCACTGCATACTACTCATTCGTGTCTCTTTTTGCCTCTCCGCCATCTCAGCCCAGGCTGGTAGCGAAAACATCGGGGGACAATGATCATGGTCCACCCAATTTTCCATTAAATAGCATTAAGCTTAACCAGACAGAAATGGTGGAACCATAGAGGACAGTAAAGGGGTCCTGTCACCATCATTCCACCAGCCATAAGCCAGTTAACACTAGGGCTGGGTTCAATAGAGATGGTGGAGCCTGTAAAAACTCAGAACCTATTACTTAATGCCCTATGTGTAGGTCCTAATCATGCATGTCATGCAGTTATACAGTGTTTTGGAAAGAAAGCTATTAGAGGTACGAGACAGGGCAGCCTGCCAGCTAAGAAGAGACCAGTGCTATTTTCAGCAGGAACAAGCAGAAACTCTGTTCCTGAACCTCTCATTAACTATGACACACTGTCCTGGGCCAAACTGTATTTTCCATATGATGTCTTATTTTAAAGTCCCTTTTGAGTGCCTTCTTTCGTAAATATTATATATATGTATATACAAGGGCTAATTGAAAAGTAATGAGACTGCGTCTGTTTTTCTGTCCCATAGGTAGACGTGGCAACGCTATGCTGGTTATTGTGAAGCTCATACATCGATGTGTCTGAACCTGTGGTTGGACTGTCATAGGGCAAAATTTACTAAGCGGTGGTTTGACGGCGGTTTCTATTCTATTCTAAACCCCGGCGATTTGGTGGGGGTTTCTATTCTATTCTAAACCCCGGGGGTTTGGTGGCGGTTTTGCAGTGGTTTCTAAATGACAGCCTATGGCTGGGGTTTTGCAGTTAGTGGGATTAGGGCCTGCATTGCTTTAGTATTATGTTTTAGGGCTGCAGGGGGTTTGCATAGCATTCAATTTCACACCTTCGCTACTATCTTATGCCCTGATTTGCAATGAGGTTTTTGCCAGTGGCAACACTTGAGGACTGGATGTCTGGATCGTGGTTGTTTGATTGGCACGATGATGCTGTCCCAGGGTTCTGCTTGGTGATGCTGTTCTGGGCCTTTTGGTGGCCTGATATCTGGTGGAAAGAGCATGGTTGAAGCATCTTCATTATCCCTGGTCACTGTCTCACAGTTTTGTTGGGTCTTCTAGTGTCGCTTCAACTTATTTGTTGCCGGATTCAAGATTATCATCCCACCTTTGCTAGGGTCTGTGGCCCTGGAGCTGATGCGATTGTACGGTCATTGGGCTTCTTGTCTCCCTGTGTTGACTCCCAGGCTTGCCTGATAGCGTGGATGTAGGCTGGTCCTTTGGCTGGAATTACGGTTGAGTACTCATGGTTAATGCATCTGATGGTCATGGTTTTTGCTTGGTTGGGTCTTTCAGCATTATATTTGGTTCTGCTACTGTATGCTGTTGCTCAGGTGTTTCATAAAGATTGAGTGCCCACCCTTGTTTCCCGGGGTGGGCACCTACATTTTGTTCTCCTGCATGCCTCTGGCATTTTTACACTGTAGGTTCACTGTTCATTCACACTATTTCAGTCACTTTCTGTTTTTTTGTTTTTGTTTTTGCATTGGTATTTATTCTAAATTTACTGTATTAACTTGAGAGTTACTGTTAGCTGTGGTGGCTTTGAAGGATTTTGCCCTGAGCCATGGAGACTGATTTGCTGTGGTATGCCTAGCAGGTTTTTCAAGTTTTTACCTTGGACCAAGTTATCCTCACCCATCACCCTTTTTCCTCCATCCCTCCCTCCTTTCCATGTTTACATTATTTAGTTAGGGTGTTGCGGGAGGACTTTTGGATGTGTGCCATCTTTGGTTCAAGGGGCATTCTTTAGTGCAGTGATGTGCGGCCAGGTGAGGCAGAGCCTTTCCTGTCATACTTCCGTATACTCCAGAGTTTTGACTATAAAAATTATACAGAAGTGTCCGGCTACATTTTTGCTCACAGCGCGCCATAAAGGTTTCTAAGTCGCAGCATGAGAATAGAGCAGCATGGCGCAGTAGGGCACAGTGAGACTTGACAATATCCATGGCATGAAATACACAGCTTCACCACTGGGTGGCCAGTGCTCCACTGAATAAGTGTGAATACAGTACTATAAGTGGTGAATAATACAGCAGTAGGCGAAAACAGTATGGCACTACAGTAACAGAATACAATAGAACAGTAAGCCCTGACAGGTGGAACAATCACATACTGTACAGTATTGCAGAGTGTTAACAGTGTCTTTAATACAGTATACAGTACTGTAGTAATTCTGCATGGCAGGCTATTTTCAGCAGTGATGTACGGCACTCACACAGTGATGGCATACCTTAGAATTAGTAGTGGGATTTTAGCAGCGCTGTATGAAATTATCAATGAACCACAAATCTCAGCCCAGAAAGAAATGTCTTTAGATTTCAAACTGACTGTGCGTTATATGCCACACACTTGTGGCAATGTCGGCACTGCAGTGATGCTTGGAGTTTATACATGTCGCTAATTGGTACACATCAGTAAGTGCCTACACTGCGGCATTGTAGAAAGAGATGTGCGGCACTCATACAGTGATGGCATGTCTTAGTAATTAGTACTGGGGTCTGAACAGTGGTGCATTAAAACATCACTGAATTAAAAGTCTCAGCCCAGAAGAGGTGTCTCTGGATAACAAATGGACTGTGGGCCTGATTCAGAGCTGAACGCTCTGACCAGAGCGCTCGCTCTGAATCAGGGCCCTCCTCCAGGAAAATGGAAAGTGACCACCCACAGCATATGCGAGTGGCCAAAAAGATGGCCGCGATGCTCTTGACCATCGCGACCATCGGACTTGCGATGGAGACCCTGCGGTAGGGTCTCCCTGCCACAAGCCCTGGAGTGATTTTGGCTCTATCAGAGCCAAAATCACTCCCACTGACATCACTAGTGATGTCAGTGGGGCCGGCTTCAGACGGTAGGTGTTCCCATGGGAACGAGACCCGGAGGTGGTGCGAGACCCGGAGCAATGGAGAGCCCGTCGCTCCCCGGGTCTCGCGCATGCGCACGACGGAGCTCCCTCCATCGTGCGCATGCGCAGTGGGGAACATCGACCCGCTTGCGAGTGTACTGCTGCTCGCGAGCGGGTCTGAATGACCCCTCGTGTGTTTTATGCTGCAAACTTGCCACAATGTCGGCAGGAGCTTGTACAACATGTCGCTAATCGGTACACAGAAGTAAGTCACTGCGGCTCTTTGAAAACTTTGGAGCGGGTGCTGTGATCACATTACAAACTTAAGCATAAGGGTTTTGCTGGGTATTATAATGTGCGGAGTGGCAGAATGGTATATGCCCCAGTGGCCTATGCCCCATAGTAATAGTGGTGGTGATATAGGGTATTCTTACTCTAAAAGCTGTATGTGGCTGTTATGGCTAGGAGTCTCAGAGGGCATGTCCAGTCACTTGGAATGCTGAGGAGGTAAGACACGCTAACAGGGCATGCATGGGCAGTAGTGCATGTCAGAGGTCAGGCTTCCAGCTGAGCTGCAGCAGGTTCTAGAGACCGCCGGTTCTGCTGCTACTGTATATGGATATGAGGCAGTGTGGATCACTCCTCATCCAACACCAACAACCTGGCGTTCAGCTTGAAATTCTCTAGGTGAACATAAACAAGCACTGCAGTTCAGTAATCTTTGTGGTACATAAATGACGCTCACTGTGTGTTGAGGTGATCCAAGCATTGTGCATTTATCTATTATTTCATCACCGTAGACACTGATTCATTGATTTTTGTTGGTGATATACCAGTTTACATCAGCAGAAAAATAGCTGCTCTCATTCAGAATCATAAGGCAATGGGTCGTATTCAATTAGAAGCAAAAAGTCTGTTATTGCCGATAATTTATCGCTGATGATGTCATTTTCACCATTGTCACTTATCCCCATATTCAATTTCAAAGACTTTTCGCAGGTGCGAAAAGTCTTTGTCAAAAACCGGGGATAAGTTTTCACCACTGAATAGATATTGAAAAAGAGTACAGAATTGGGGTTTTGGGGTGCAGACTTAAGAAAAAAATATACCCTGCACCCCTTGGAATGTTCCCTTAAAGTAATCTGTGTAAAAATTGTAAAAAGTTCGATAGGACACCCCTAAAAAAGTGGTTTCGTTTTAGGGGCGAAAAAAAAAAAATTGGAGGACAAACTAAAAAACTAGCAAAATAGTCTCAGAGGGGGTCTCCAAGTATGCCCCAGGTGTTTTCTAGAATACGCTTGGTTGCAGCAGGTGGATTTTTAATTATTTAAAAAAAATCACTTTAGGGACTTAAAAATATGCTTGACCCATTTTCATGTACCCCAAATTTGATGGGACTAATTATTTTATTAACAAAATGAAGCTAAATGCTATTCTTTAAAGATGCATTAAAGCACCTTGTTTAAAAACCCCAAATACCTTTAGCAGGCCAATTTGGGAGTACCCATAGTGCTCCCCCATGTCAGACCATCTTTGAAAGGCTGATTTCCCCAAAAGTGACTGGATTTTTGATACTTACCTTTTTGCCTAGTTCCGTTTTCGCCGATTCCTAATTGAATACGGGGATAGGCGGGCACGCGCCCGATACTTTATCCGAGGAAAAGCTGCGATGACGGCGAAAAGTCCAACCTCTGACTTTTCGCCTCTAATTGACTATGCCACAATGTCTCCATTCTTGTCCCTAAATTCCATGACCTCTCCCCATAATACACCTTAGCAATGCCCCCACTCTATTAGGAAATGAATGTATATAAATAAATGCATACAGAGTGACTATGCCGAGATAACGATAAAAAAATCAAGTACATGCAAAATCTATATAAAATTAAGTTGTATTTCCCTTAAATGACAAATAATATAACACTGAATAAGTACAATTTGGAACCATATAATAGCTTTAAGAAAATAGGTTTAGGAAATGGTAAAGACTATATTTAATTGCCGACAAAGAATAAATATTAATGGCATCCTGGTTTATTTTTCTTAAAAACATATTGCTGAGCTTGCATTAAGTTATCATCTATTTAAACTGTAATTTTTTGTTTGGAAAAGTTTAGTTCTTTGCATAATATTTAGTAACATCATACTTCACTCCATTTGTAGCTCAGGCTCATAAACAATTTCCTTCTGTGACTGCTCTACTTTGTATATATTGTCTGTTGGAAGAACTTGCATGTTGTGATAATAACTGGCAATACAACCTGCAGAGAAAACTCATTACTGTTATACATCTTCTTCATGCTGCAAGGACTGCGCTGCTCAGACGTATTGTACTCACAATGTGTTGATATTATGTATTGTGAGATATGCTGGAATATTACCTTTGTGAGAAAAAAATAAAAAAGTTTTATGTTCTAGAGCAGTGGTTTTCAAACTCGGCCCTCAGGACCCCACACAGGTCACATTTTTTTAGGTTTCCTGGCAGGTGCACAGGTGTTTTCATTACTCACTAACTGACACATTTTAAAAGATCCACAGTTGGAGCTAATTATTTCACCTGTGATTCTGTGAGGAGACCTGGAAAACATGCACTGTTTGGGGTCTTGATGACCGAGTTTGTGAACCTGTTTTCTAGAGCACATGTTCTCAAACTCGGTCCTCAGGACCCCAAAGAGTGCATATTTTGCAGGTATCCTCACAGAATCACAAGTGATATAATTAGCTCCACCTGTTAATCTTTTAAAATGTGTTAGTGAGTAATTAATACACCTGTGCACCTGCTGGGTGACCTGGAAAACGTGACCTGTGTGGAGTCCTGAGGACCGAGTTTGAGAACCACTGTTCTAGGTCATAGGTTCTCAAACTCGGTCCTCAGGACCCCAAACAGTGCATGTTTTCCAGGTCTCTTCACAGAATCACAAGTGAAATAACTAGGTCCACCTGTGGATCTTTTAAATTGGTCAGTGAGTAATGACTTCACCTGTGCACCTGATAGGTGACCTGCAAAACGTGAACTGTGTGGGGTCCTGAGGACCAAGTTTGAGAACCACTGTTCTAGAGTCAAGGTTGTGCCTGTGTGGCTCTGAGTAGCTCACTCAGGCAATGCATACCCTCTTGTCCTTTAACACAGGGTCCAAGCAAGTGAACTAAATCAAAGACCTTAACCAGTTCTCTGTGTTACAAGGACCCCGACACCCAATATAAAGATACAAAACGGACATAATTTCCCTATTCAGAGCTGACTGCAGCTCTAACTATTAGGCGGAATGCCAGCAAATTTAGTAAGTAAACAATACAAGGCATGGGGCTCTATTTATTAACATTATTTTGACTAAAATAAAGTGAAAAAGGGTGTAAAAAAAAGAAAAAAAAAATAGTAAAAAAAATAAATTTACTTACCTGACTCCAGGGACCGGTGATCGGGTCTCCGGTGATGACTCCCCTCCAGTCAGCTGGTCTCCCATAGTGCATAGTGATACTTATCACGGTATTTGCAAAAATACCGTGATAAGGCTCCGAAGGGGATTCACAGGGACAGAGCTTTATCGCAAGTAGTAGTAAATCCCTGTGATATTGCCTGAATGCGCAATGCGAATTCGGTCGTTAATATCACAATACAATCTGCATTCGATATGCGGATTGTAGTAAATAGAGCCCATGGAGAGAAGGATTTTTTAAAAAAAATGTAGTTCCAAAATCTGCAGATAATGGAAAATATGGTCCCGTACAAGCTAAAATTATGACAATATACCAACAGATGACTGAGGGTTCAGAGACAGCAGTGATATGGTATGTATGTGACAGGCAGCCTGCTGCTCCCTATTACTGAACTGCCTGTGGAGCTCTTCAATTGAAAACTTTTTTGTGGGGCATCTGTGAATTCTGTAACGAAGATCCAGCTTACAAGTAAGTACTGGATAATATATATATATATCTATGTATAATATACAGAGCAGAGAGAATATATTCAACTGATATATTTTTCAAGTTTCCTACATTCAGTGAAGCTGGTAACTATTTATTTCCAAATTAATTTTTAGTTTTAACGGTGTTCAGTACATCTAATGGGATGTAATCAAAATATCAACAATTAAAATCTAGACAATCATAAGAGTAACACCTAATTGTCGACTGACATGTCGACCGACAGGGTCGACATGGTAATGAGGTCAACATAGTCATTAGGTTGACAGGTAAAATGCATACACAGTCAAAATGTCGACAATAAAAAAATAAAAGTCGATAGTCAAAATGTTGACAAGAAAAATGTAGATACAATCAATACAAAAAAAGTGGGCTATCTGGTTTAAAAATATTAATTACTAGTTTAACAGTCCCAGTATGGATCACCTCAGTTTCTCCCTCATCTCCCCATGGCTGATCCATCCCAGAACCCCCCTTCTCTTGTACTTACCCCAGCTGCCGCTCCTCCTCTTGTAAGGCCGTCCCATCTCCCTGGCAGTGGGAGACATTGGGGTGCCCGTATTGAGGAGATGGGACAGCCTTACACAATTATTAGATAGATTATGTACAGTACATACAGCAATAATGAAAGATTGCATTGTCTGCATATTTCGTTTTTTTGACCATTGCAGAAGAAACTAGGTTAACATGATCCCCAGACCAATTCATATTGCTTGGTTGTGGCCATATGACTAAGCTACCTATGCAACTTTTATTGCTTAATGTATTTACTAATAAAAAAAATTCTGAAAAGATAAATCCTCTCTTCTGCAAGAAACATGTAGTTCAGTGTCAGCTGGAATGTCTCGTACACAGACATTTTATCAGCATTTTATTTGGCATTTAAGATTCATTGTACCATGTTGAAAATACAAATAATAATGTAAGCTGAAGAGACTTGTACACACAAGCAATCACTTCACTTCGCTTCAGATTCAATACTGACTGCAGCATTCAGAAGCCATAAGTGCAAGTTAAAATATAATGGATTTCTAAGGGAATGCACAGGTACCACCTTTTAAAGCATGTAGCTAGCGCTTGTCATGATGTGTTTGATCTGCGTTTACAGACTAAGGGGTCTATTTACTAAGCAGTGTTAGGAGACAGATTGAAAAGTGATAAGGTGCCAGCCAATCAGCTCCCAACTGTCATCTCACAGGCTTTGTTTGAAAAATTACAGTTGGGAGCTGATTGACTGGCACCTTATCACTTTCTTATCACTTTTCACTCTGTCTCCTAACACTGCTTAGTAAATAGACCCCTGTGGGACTGATTATGCAATTGCAGCTGCGATTTTGCATGGACCGCAACTGCAAAAATATGCTAGTAGTACCAAAGCTTTGCCAAGCATAGGGACACCCACCGCTGCCTTCCCATCTGCAGCCGATGTTGTGTACCTGCATAAATGTCAGTACCGGACATCGACCAGACATGCTGCCCTTAAGGCAGGTCTGACCTGTCTCAAATACAGTGGCTCTCCTGACAAGCAGAGAGCTCTCATGCTGCGTAGGAGATCGCAAAGGCAAATCTATGCACACCTCCATAGTTGATCACACTCAGGCCCTCAGTATTTTGACATCAACTATACATCTCATCTAACTAGATCAATCTAAGCACTGTCTGCAGGGCCGGACTGCCCATCTGGCACTTTTGGCAAATGCCAGAAGGGCTGATGGACCGGTCCAGTGTTAAATGCTGGCTGAGAAGCTCCGCCTCCCGGTGGTCTGCTCGGCTGGGATACTGAAAGGCGAGGGCGTTCCGGGAGGCCATGACTCGTGGCAGGCACCTGTGAGACGTAACCACGCCCTTTTACTTTGAGGCCACAACCCTTTTGCGAGCGTGCGCACGGGGGGACTACCAGGGCTGATCTGGAGCCCCACTCCATCCCTTGCTGTCTGTAACACTGTCTATGTTCAAATGCAATTTACACCAACAGGACTTGTACCACATAAGAGCAAACCTAGTCAGACACTATCAATTAGGTCCATTTCAAACACAAAGAAAATTATTAAAAATGGGAATCTAAGACCTACATATCAAACATGTCACTGAGATGATATAGGAGGATACATGGATAGACTACAGATATAAGAAGCCCCTTCTAAATAACAAATCTTTATGTCTATGATCACCACCAGTTTAGAAAGTTTTTGTATATTTTAACTAATCTAATTATCATCATTGAATAGAACCGCTAGTTTGATAGTAGTAGTACTGTGTAATTTAGTAAATTGCAACATAGGGACATATCTCCCCAGGGCATACTTGCCGACTATCTGGCTGCTCCTTCTGGGAGGGAGCAGCCAGATCGGCAGAACAGGGGGCGTGGCCGTCAAATGGGGGCATGCCCAGATTAGTTGAGGTCGTTTTGTGGGCGTGACAGGGGGTGGGGCCACACAATCACGTCATTTTGGCCCCACCCCCACTACACAATGCCTGAAAAAACAGGCACATTGTGAAGCAGGAGGTGGGGCCAAAATGACGTGATTCAGCGCCCCCCCCACTGCGGGGGTTTAACTGGTATTTGCATAGGGAGGGGTTTCAGGAGATTGGCGGCAGGCAGAAGGCTTGTCTGCCTTTCTGTGGGGGGGGGCGGGAGCTGCACCCGTTTATCAGGAGGCTCCCGCCCGACTCGGGAGGGTAGGCAACCTTGCCCCAGGGATAAGAAAGGAATTCTATCTTAATGGGGGACAATCCCCATAATGGCTAACTACATTATAGAATTATACTTAACAAAGAATATGGTTCAACAACACATAGGAAGATGTGAACAGTACTATGGATGTTTTATGGATAACAGCAGAGGGACAAACTGTAGATGTTATGGCCGCTGGATTGGTAGCAGATGCCACTGAGGACATTATTAGGTAACAGAGTGTTACGAACTTATAACTACAATAGACGAACAATCCCTGTCAAAATGGCCACCGGAATTAGAACATGTGCAGTGGTTAATAGAACACATCACTTCCCGGTCTAGTGACCACTGTAACTGAGGCACAAATAAGCAGTATACCATCGATCACTGCCAAAATGGATGCTGCTGTTTTGGGAACATGCGCAGTGGATAATGGAAGATGTAATTCGCCGCTCTAGTGTTCATAGTAACTTCAACAGAAGAACCATGCATGCGCAGTCACTAACCCAGAAGTGCAGGCATAGCAGACAGGGTAGTGTCTAAATCCCCTTCACTGTGAGAGGACCCTGACATCATCAGCCAGTGTGCAGCATCATTCCCTACCATCCAAGTGGGCATAGAGGGGGAATATAACCTTGTGGCGAGCCACCGAGCCCGAAGCGTGGCGAGCGCAGCAAGTCCACGGGGGTCAACTGTCTTCTTTAAGTGGGGACAACTTACCTGTTTAGCTGGCCTTCAAGGGAATGAACTGCACTTCTGGCCTCACTCACGTCACTTCCAGGTCCCTAGCATGAAGGGGAAATAAGCTCTATCTAACAGACAGCGCGAACGGATGGTCAATTATACGCTTGTCTAATTAATATCTCCCTATATAAGGATCAAAGGGAGGAAGCACAAGGCACCCTTGAAAAAGTACAGTGGATGGATGAACCGTGTTGTGACAAGCCTCTTCTTGATCTACTCCCTTTTATATTCCACGTTTGCATTGGACATAACTCTCACCACAAACCAGCTGCGCATCTTATAGCAAAATAGATGATTTTACTCCAGGACTCTTAGGAGTATATTTACTAAAGTGAAAGTTTTTAGAAGTGGAGATGTTGCCCATAGCAACCAATCAGATTCTACTTAACATTTAACTAGTACCTTCTAGAAGATAATAACTAGAATCTGATTGGTTGCTATGGGCAATATCTCCACTTCTAAAAACACCCACTTTAGTAAATTTACCCCTTACAGGGGTATTCAATATGGGAGCGAAAAAATCGTTTTTGCGTTAATATCGGAGGTATGACGTCATTATCGCAGGTTTTACTTTTACACCGTATTCAATTTCAAAGACTTATCGCAGTTTTGAAAAGTCTTTGATAAAAAACGGGGAAAACTTTTCACCATTGAATAGGTGTCGAAAAAAAGTGCAGAATTGGGGTTTAGGGTGCAGGCATAAAAAAAATAGCCTGCACACCTGGAAACGACATTTAAAAAAGAACTGTGTCAAAAAAAGTTTTAAAAAAAATAAGGACACCCCAAAAAATGAATTTAAAAATTGGGGTGAAAAAATTTTTTTTTTTTTTAAATTGTATAACAATAGAGAAATAGGTTCAGGGCTATTCTGCAAGTATGCGGCAGGTGCTTTGAAGAATAGAATTATAGCGGCAGGTGCACAAATGCAGAATTTTAAAAAATTTACTTTAGGGACATAAAAATATGCTAGTATCCATTTTCATGTACCCCAAATTTGATGGGACCACTTAAAAAAATGAAAAAAATAACCTAAGTGCTCTTCTGCAACACTTCTTCAATGTCGGGAAAAAAACACATGCTGCGGCTATTTAAATCCCCGACTTTCATTTAAAGGCTAAAACGGGGGTACCCATAGTGTTCCCCCATGTTTTTACAACTTTAGGGGGGGTCTTAAAAATTTTTAAAGGAAAAATTCGTAACTTTACGCAAATCCAACTTCGGAGTTTCCCGTTTTCGTTAATTTTATATTGAATACGGGGATAAGCGGGCGCGCGCCCGATACTTTAACGCAGGTAAAAACTCCGATATGAAACGTTAACTTCGACAGTGAAGTTAACGTTTCATATTGAATACCCCTCTTAGTGGTAAATTTACTAAAGAATCGTGTCTAGCAAGATTGCAATCTCGGCTGTGTTTGGCCATTTTTTACAACTCGTAAAGTTACTAAAAGCAAATTCGGGTGAGAAATCATGAAACTCTCTACAAAACTCAGGTAAAAACATAAATAGAAATAAATACACCATCGGCCAAACTCGCAGATACTTTTTATAGAAAGGAGTACAACTCGGGAATTTATCAAGAATCGTGATTATAATAATGGGTGAAATTGTAGTAAACTTGGTCCTAAATAGAAGTTTTACAGTAAATAGACTACCTCCTGTGCTGCGTGCTTGGTAGAAACATACACAGATCAGTGTGATCTGTGTATGATTCTGCCTGTAATTACTCTCAAAAGGTTTAAGTTTAAAAATAAAATTGACGTAGGCTTTCCCCTCCTCCCCAAAGCATAACCAGCCCCGGGTTCCTGAGCCAGTCCTGGTTCTAAAATACGGGGGGGAGGGGGAACATGTAGGGTTCCCCCGTGTTTTAGGAATCAGCACTGGGCACCCTGGGCCAGTCCTGGGTTTAAAAATAAGGGAAAAACTGGTGTGGGGTTCCCCCTATTTTTAAAACCAGCATCTGACTCAAACCAAGCCGGGGTGTAATGTCACAGCCAGGGGACACTTTCACCATGTCTCCCCCCAGTCGCATGGATGTATACAAGGGGAGGGGTTTGTAGGCCATCTGCATAAACTCGACGATTGGCGAAAGCCAATAGATCCTGTTGGTGCAACTCCTTACTAATATTCATAATATCCTCCATAACTAAGGCGATTATCAACGTCATTTCCTAGTAGGATATCAATAAGATAAAAAGAAAAGGTATAACGGAATCGGTATGAAATACCGCCGGCCAAGTTCGATTCCCGGCATGGGCAGGCCGACAGAAGCAGAGTTCCTGGCAGCGGAAGCCCGACAGCGCTGGAAATCCTGATCGTCCCTAAGGTAAGTATAAACTAACCTAACCCCCTAACCCTCCTTAGGGGTGCCTAACCCTAAACTTCCCCCCATGTGCCTAATCCTAACCCCCCCCTTTCCCGCTGCCTAACCCTAAGTCCCCCCAGGGGGTGCCTAACCCTAACCCTCCCTCCCCCTAGCCTAACCCTAATCATCACGGGGGGCTGTCCGCTCGCAGCGCCCGGCATCCCTTTGATTGGGATGCAGGGCACCTGTCTCCCGGTGTCTACATCTAGACGCCCGGCATTTCACCCTCGCCGGGATATGACAGTCGGGAACCCGGCTGTCGGTATTAAGGCAGCCGCTTTCCCGATTGCATTCCGGTATAACAGCCTTTTAATTTTGTAATATGAGTTTTTTTGTGCTTGAATGAATCTAAGTGCATGCAAAAATGTAAATGACATATCCCTTATTAATAGTGTTTCAAAACCCCATTAATATGTGCATTTGAGCTGGGGGAATAGGTGCATAATTTAGGAAAACTTTACTTTCAGTCCCTTCAGGTGCATAACAAAAACTATTAAATAGAGGAGATTGGGCTTACCTGCCACCCCCTGTTCGTTGGGGTATATAAAGTATATAATTCCAGGGTTAAAGGAAGACAGACAGATGGGGAGACAGGAGTGCACTTACAGAAATAGGTATACAAAGATGGGGAACGAAAGCAACAGGCAGACACAAAGATAGAGAGATGAAATACATACAAATTAGAGATGAGCGGTTCGGATTCTGTGGAAACTGAACCACTCTGAACATTGGGCATCTGAGTCCACCCGAACGCTGTTCGGGTGTTCCCCGCCTGATTCGGATCCCCCTTCGAGGCCGAACGGCGGCCTCCTGATGTCGGATTCTCGCAAGAGAATCCGACGTCAGGGTTACTAGTGTAGGGCAGAACGCTGTGATAGCGGTCTGCCCTACACAGAAACAAGCACACAGCCGCCAGCGGCAGCTGTGTGTTTGTAATAGCAGCCAATGAGAGTCACACAGACTCTCATTGGCTGCTGCATGGAGGGAGCCAGTTGGAGGTCACTCATAAGCTCCGTCTTCCGGCTCCCTCTGCAATGCGTAATAGAGCACAGCAGAGCGAACGGCGGCAGGAGCGGGGATTCAGGTAAGTTTTTTTTGTGTGTGTGCTAGGGGGAGCTCCTGGGGTCATACTTCTTGGGGCACCACTGCTAATGGGGGCACACTACTGGGGGCACTGCTAATGGGGGCATACTACTGGGGGTACTGCTGATGGTGCATACTAGGGGCACTACTAATGGGGTCATGCTACTGGGGGGCATGCTACTGGAGGGCATACTAATGGGGGCACTGCTACTGGGGGCTACTACTGGGGCACTACTATTGGGGGCATACTACTGGGGCACTGGCAATGGGGGCATACTACTAGGGGCACTACCACTGGGGGCATTACTACAGGGGGCATAACTATTGGGGACACTACTACAAGATGCATTACTACTGGGGGCACTGCATAGGGGGCCCTACTACTAAGGGCACTGCATAGGGGGCACCAAAACTGGGGGCATTGTGTAAGGGGCACCAATGCTGGGGGCATTGTGTAAGGGACAACACTGCTGGGGGCATTGTGTAAGGGACACTATTTCTCTGGACATTGTATAAGTGGCACTACTACTGTGGGCATTGTATAAGGGGCATTACTACTGTGGGCTTTGTGTATAAGGGTCACTACTGTGGCTATTGTGTAAAAGGGTAACTACTCTGGGCATTGTGTAAAAGGGGCTACTGTGTGTCGTAACATAAATAAGAGACACTACTTTATGGGTAATGTGAATCAGGGGCACTATGTGCGGTGTAATGTGAATAAGATTGTGCACTGTGACTCCTTGGGCCGTAGCCCACTTAGTAAACAAGTACTGTGACTCTGCTGGCCGTACCCCACTGGGTGGGTGGGAGGGCCCAAGGACAATTCCATCTTGCACTACTTTTCATTTCTGCCACTGCTGTGTGGCAATGTTTCATAGATGTGCTTTAAACTGTGGTGTCTGTGTTGCTGCGCCATCGCTCTGTCGCTTGGTAACCAGTCAGCTCACTGCAACCTTTGGCCAATAATAGTGAAAACAATATTATAAGCTGTGAGGTGGTCTAAATTAACTGGAAATTAATGTTATTGAGGTTAATAATACTCTAGGAAGAAAAAAAAACAATTTATGTGATTTTAGCTTTTTTTTGTAAATTTTTGTAAAAAATCCAAAGACAGTCACCGCAGTTTGGCAAATCCAAATCCAAAGCCGGACAACGAATTAGAACCAAATCCAAATCTGGCAAAAATGGTCCGGCACACATCCATAATACAAATGGGGGCAAAGACACAGATAGGGATACAGATGGAGACAGACTGGCACAGGAAGAGAATAGCTAAGAAGCTTGTGCAGACCCAGGAAGTAGAGAGACTGGCACAGAGAGGAGAATGAGACAGACAGGCACAGAGAAGAGAAGGAAAGAGACTGGCATGGATAGAAGAAGGACAGCAAATATGTTGTAGACAGGGGGCACCGATAGGAAAAAGCAGAAAAGTATGGAGGCTGGCACAGATAGGATAAAGATGGATTGGCTGGCAAAGATATGAGAAAAGGTAGGAAATAATGGTGTAATCTATTCTTAACCACTGTCCTTGCTCTATAAGCAGGGGAGAGGAGGAGAGTATCAGAAGCTGCAGCTCGGTGGAGAAGTAGTAGAGGTGGATCAGAGGACGTGCAGAAGATGCTGTGGCACTAGCTGACTCCTGAGCTCCCTCCAGATGAAGAGTGCCAGAACTCGTCATAGTAAAATAGCACCGACGCCTAATTAACTTGAGTTTATTTTAAACTTTAAATGAAAAAAATAAACTAGGTTTAACAGAATGTGCTTTGAGCAGGCTTGGACTGGCTGAGCAGGAGGACGGGTAATTCACCGGTGGTAGGATTGCTATATTTAAAAAAAAGAAAAAAGGGGACACACTGGGGGCATGGCCAAATTAGGGAGGCATGGCCATGCCTCTCCCACAAAAAGTCAAAAATACAATATGCGGCACATCAGCACAGGAGTGGCTCCGGGCCCTAACGCAAGCCCTCAGAGCAACAGCACAGTAGTAGTGCCCATTATACACAGTATACCACACAGTAGTAGTGCCCGTTATACACAGTGTACCACACAGTAGTAGTGCCCGTTATACACATTATGCTGCACAGTAGTTGTGCCCATTATACACAGTATACCACACAGTAGTAGTGCCCGTTATACACATTATGCTGCACAGTAGTAGTGCCCATTATACACAGTATACCATACAGTAGTAGTGCACGTTATACACATTATGCCGCACAGTAGTAGTGCCCATTATACACAGTATGCCACACAGTAGTGGTGCCCATTATACAAAGTATGCCATGCAGCGCTGTGGATCTGATAAATGACTTAATGATAGTCTGTTGGCAAAATATCAATATAATGATAGTCATTCGGCTGTGTGGAGGATTCTAAGTTCAAATTCTCGAGATATCTCGAGTCGGGGGAGACACATGACAAGTAACGTAACGTGACGCACTCGCTCCACAATGCAGGGACAAGCTGAATCTAGACACATCTCGAGTATGGTATCATACATCTAATTGTCTGATTCAGATGATTTTTTCTTTTTTATTTTCTATGTTCATTAACCACATGCCTATTAGAGCCATTGTTTCAGCTCAGATTTTAATCAATAAATATATTTTATGTGAAACCTAGCCGCATATTTTTATATTAAATTTTTTTATCTATTATTTTTCATCTATTATATTGATATTTTGCCAATAGACTATCATTAAGTAATTTATCAGATCCACAGCGCTGTTTTAATTTTCTTTCTTTTTTCGTATATATATTGAGGAGACTAACACACTCCTCCCAAACAGCTGCTGAATTGACGTGCGCCAGAGAAATCTCTTTCTTTTGGACAGTATGCCATGCAGTAGTAGTGCCCATAATACACAGTATACCACACAGTAGTAGTGCCCTTTACACACATTATGCCACACAGTAGTAGTGCCCATTATACACAGTATGCCACACAGTAGTAGTGCCCATTATACACAGTATGCCATGCAGTAGTAGTGCCCATTATACACAGTATGCCACACAGTAGTAGTCCCCATTATACACAGTATGCCAGAGAGTATAGCTCCTTATATACATTAAAGTGCAGATGGCAAAGGGGGCCCAACTACAGTATGTGGCTTAATGTGATTAAGTAGCTTTATGCCACACAGTAGAGACCCCCCTTACCTATCTGCCACTGAAGAGCAGGCTTGGCCTAATGCCCAGCCACCACTCATCAGGGGCTCAGGCTATTGCCTACCTACCATAGGGCATATAAAGTGACCTGCGCCACTTATACTAGTGGCACTGGCCCTCTGCCTGCCTAACATGCCCCACAGGCCTAAGGCCTTATTGCACCCACTGGCCTAATGCCCAACACCTGGTGGTTTAGGGAGAAGGCAGGAGGGAGGCAAATTACCAGTGGCCAAGGCCAACTATCTGCAAGTTGGTAGAGGATGCAGTGGGGAGCTTTGTTTAGCTCTTTTCTTCCCACTACTTACAGCACTCTACCGGGTCCTCATCCTCTCTCTTCTGCCACTGGGCCACCGCTGATCTTCCTTCTTCATCTTCTTTATTCTTCCGCTGTCTTCCTTGCTTGACTGCCGCAGCTAAGCTGAAGGCTCCGCTCTGCGGCATTTGACATCAGATTCCGAAAGTGGGGGGAGCTATGACGTGGCAAGCTGTGAGTTGCTCGTCACGTCTGCTTCTAATTGGATGCTAGCTCACGAGCCAATCACGTCGCCTTATTTAAATTGCTGCCGTCAGGTTGCCCGCTGCCTGACCGCGATACTGGGACAATTGGAAGTCCCTATAAAGGTTTTCGGGACGCCGGGACACAGGTTGCAAATCTAGTATGTTCCCGGGTAAACTGGGATGTATAGCAACCCTGCCCAGTGGGCCCCACTGCTTCAAGGCCTTGCCCCTTTCGTGAGCAGGTGGGGCTTAAACTGTGCCACGAATGGGGGGGTTTGGGGGGGTCGCTGCCCAGCATGTGTTAGAACTAGGGGTGTGCACCGGCCACTTTTCGTGTTTTGTGTTTTGGTTTTGGATCTGGATCTTCATGTTTTGGATCTGGATTGGTTTTGCCAAAACCACCCTTCCGTGTTTTGGGTTCTGGGTTTTGTGTTTTGGATCTGTATTTTTTTTAAAAAAAGCATAAAAACAGCTAAAATCACAGAATTTGTAGGTTTTTCTGCTCCTATGCTATTATTAACCTCAATAACCTTAATTTCCACTCATTTCCAGTCTATTCTGAACACCTCACACCTCACAATAGTGTTTTTATGTCCAAAAGGTTGCACCGAGGTAGCTGGATGACTATGCTAAGCGACACGAGTGGGCGGCACAAACACTTGACCCATCTAGGTGTGATACTGCAGTGGCAGACAGGATGGCAGTTTGAAAAACTAGGCCCCAAACTGTACATAATGCAAAGAGAAAAAAGAGGTGCAAGATGGAATTGTCCTTGGGCCCTCCCACCCACCCTTATGTTGTATAAACAGGACATGCACACTTTAACAAACCAATCATTTCAGCGCCAGGGTCTGCCACACGACTGTGGCTGAAATGATTGGTTCGTTTGGGCCCCCACAAAACAAGCTGGCAATTAATCTGTCCCTGCACAAACTGGCTCTACGGAGGCAAGATGTCATCCTCATCCTCCTCATCCACCGATTCCTCACCCTCTTCAGTGTGTACATCCTCATCCTCACAAAGTATTAACTCGTCCCCACTTGAATCCACCACCACAGGTCCCTCTGTACGTTCTGGAGGCTGGTCTCCCTGGAAGAGCTGATAATTCATTTTGATGAACATCATCTCCACATTCTGTGGAAGCAACCTCCTACGCCTTTCGCTGACAAGGTTCCCGGCAGCACTAAACACTCTTTCGGAGTACACACTGGAGGGGGGGCAACTCAGGTAAAATAGAGCCAGTTTGTACAGGGGCCTCCAAATTGCCTCTTTTTCCTGCCAGTACAGGTATGGACTGTCTGACATGCCTACTTGGATGCTATCACCGATGTAATCCTCCACCATTCTGTCAATGGTGACAGTATCATATGCAGTGACAGTAGACATGTCAGAAATTGTTGCCAGGTCCTTCAGTCCGGACCAGATGTCCAAACTTGGTCCTGCCTGCCCTGCATCACTGCCAGCGGGTTGCTTAGGATACCTAAGTTTTTTCCTGGCAGCCCCAGTTGCGGGAGAAAATGAAGAAGGAGCTGTTGACGTGTCACGTTCCGCTTCAGCTGACAGTGTGTTCACCAGCAGGTCTTTGCACCTCTGCAGGCTTGTGTCGGCCGGAAAGAGAGACACCACATAGGCTTTAAACCTAGGATCGAGCACGGTGGCCAAAATGTAGTGGCCTGATTTCAACAGATTGACCACCCTGGAATCCTGGCAAAGAGAATGAAGGGCTTCATCCACAAGTCCCCACATGCCGAGCGGAATTGCTCCGTCTTAGCTCCTCCTTCACTTTCTCCAGCTGCTTCTGCAAAAGCCTGATGAGGGGAATGACCTGACTCAAGCTGGCAGTGTCTGAACTGACTTCACGTGTGGCAAGTTCGAAGGGCTGGAGAACCTTGCACAACACGGAAATCATTCTCCACTGTGCTTGAGTCAGGTGCATACCCCCTCCTTTGCCTATGTCATAGGTGGATGTATAGGCTTGAATGGCCTTTTGCTGCTCCTCCATCCTCTGAAGCATATAGAGGGTTGAGTTCCACCGCGTCACAACCTCTTGCTTCAGATGATGGCGGGGCGGGTTCAAGAGTGTTTGCTGGCGCTCCAGTCTTCGGCACGCAGTCGCTGAATGGCGAAAGTGGCCAGAAATTTTTCGGGCCACCCAAAGCGTCTCCTGCACACCCCTGTCACTTTTCAGAAAATTCTGCACCACCAAGTTTATTGTGTGAGCAAAACATGGGACGTGCTGGAATTTGCCCAGATGTAATGCCCGCATAATATTGGTGGCGTTGTCAGATATCACAAATCCCCAGGAGAGTCTAAGTGGGGTAAGCCACTGGGCGATGATTTCCCTCAGTTTCTCTAAGAGGTTGTCGACGGTGTGCCTCTTACTGAAACCGGTGATACACAGCGTAGCCTGCCTTGGAATGAGCTGGCATTTCTGAGATGCTGCGAATGGTGACGCTGCTGCTGTTGCTGCGTAAGGTGATACATCTACCCAGTGGGCTGTCACAGTCATATAGTACTTAGTCTGCCCTGTTCCACTTGTCCACATGTCTGTGGTTAAGTGGACATTGGGTACAACGGCATTTTTCAGGACACTGAGGACACTTTTTCTGACATTTCTGTACAGTCTCGGTATCGCCTGCCTAGTGAAGTGGAATCTAGACGGATTTGGAACCGGGGACACACTACCTCCATCAATTGTCTAAATCCCACTGCACTAATGGCGGATACCGGACGCACGTCTAACACCAACATAGCAGTCAAGGCCTCAGTTATACGTTTTGCTTCAGGATGACTGCTGTTGTACTTCATCCTCCTCGCTAAGGACTGTTGGAGGGTCAATTGTTTAGTAAAAGTAGTGGTGTTCCTACTTCCTCTCTGGGATGATGAACGACTCCCAGCAGCAGCAACAGCAGCAGCGGCAGCAGGAGGCGTAGCAATGCAGGATC
Source organism: Taudactylus pleione (assembly GCA_031769625.1). Taxonomy (NCBI): domain Eukaryota; kingdom Metazoa; phylum Chordata; class Amphibia; order Anura; family Myobatrachidae; genus Taudactylus; species Taudactylus pleione. The sequence continues at coordinate 26,148,644 of JAUIMM010000039.1, read as the reverse complement.
CTCCGGAGGAATCCCCGATAGGAGAGTCAGTCATGCCAGTGACATGGCCTGCAGGACTACTTCCGATCCTGACAAAGGAGGAAATTGACGAGGAGGGAGTTGACGGTGTGGTTTGCAGGCGCTTGGATACAACAGGACAACGGGATTTAGGTGTCCCTGGACTGCTTACGGTCTTAGCCAAAGTTTCTGAACTTGACAGTAACTTATTATGAACGCGCTGCAGGTGCCGTATAAGGGAGGATGTTCCTAGGTGGTTGACGTCCCTACCCCTACTTATTCCACCTTTACATAAGGTACATATGGCAAGACAGTTGTTGTCCGGATTTGGATAGAAATATTGCCAGACCAAAGAGGTGGAATGTTTGGTCTTCTGCCCAGGCATGACCGTGATGGGCTTTTTCATCCCACGGACAACAACTGTCTCCCCCGGAGCCTGATTTAAACAAACCACATCACCATCAGAATCCTCCTCGCCAACTTCCTCCTCAGCGCCAGCTACACCAGTATCCTCATCCTGTTGTACTTCAACAGTGACATCTTCAATTTGCATATCAGCAAGTGGACTGTGGGTGCTCCTTTCAGCACTTGCAGGGGGCGTGCAAATGGTGGAAAGAGCCACCTCTTCCCGTCCAGTGCTGGGAAGGTCAGGCATCGCAACCACCACAACACTTGGACTCTCCTTGGGGATTTGTGATATCTTCTTAGAAAGCACAGTTCTTCGCTGTGCTTTTGCCAGCTTAACTCTTTTGATTTTTTTAGTGGGAGGAGGGCTTCCATCGTCATGTGAAGCTGAACCACTAGTAATGAACATACTAGGGATCGACCTTAGCCGTTCCTTGCCACTCCGTGTCGTAAATGGCATATTGGCAAGTTTACGTTTCTCTTCAGCTGATTTAAATGTTTTTTTCAAGGTCATTTTCCTGAACTTTGTCATTTGGGATTGTATGTGCCCTCTATTATGACATTGGGCATTGGCCTTGGCAGACGACGTTGATGGCATGTTATCATCTATGTCATGACTAGTGGCAGCAGCTTCAGCACTAGGAGGAAGTGGTTCTTGATCTTTCTCTATTTTATTTTTATCGGAGAAAGTTTGGTCCTCCATTTATGTTATATCGATTTGATATATACGTGCGGCTAAACACAGAAAATATTTTTTTATTTTTGCTGGAGAGTAGTGCACTTTGTGGGTTACACCAGCCTTTAAGAAATGAGCCAGCCGGCTCTTTACTTATGGGACACAGGCGCATGCTTGGCGCTGCTCCTTTGTTGATGCACGTGCGGCTACTGCGCACACAATTCACAAACACAGAAAATATATATTTTTTTTGGTTTGGAGTGTACTTTGCGGGTTACAGCACCCTTTAACTGTCAAGCCAGCCGGCCCTTTACTTATGACACAGGCGCACGCTTGGCACTACTTTGTTGATGCACGTGCGGCTACTGCGCACACAATTCACAAACACAGAAAATATATATTTTTTGGTTTGGAGTGTACTTTGGGGGTTACAGCACCCTTTAACGGTCAAGCCAGCTGGCCCTTTACTTATGACACAGGCGCACGCTTGGCACTACTTTGTTGATGCACGTGCGGCTACTGCGCACACAATTCACAAACACAGAAAATAATTTTTTTTTGGGTATGGACTGTAGTGTACTTTGGGGGTTACAGCACCCTTTAATGGTCAAGCCAGCCGGCCCTTTACTTATGACACAGGCGCACGCTTGGCACTACTTTGTTGATGCACGTGCGGCTACTGCGCACACAATTTACAAACACAGAAAATAATTTTTTTTTTGGTTTGGACTGGAGTGTACTTTGGGGGTTACAGCACCCTTTAACGGTCAAGCCAGCCGGCCCTTTACTTATGACACAGGCGCACGCTTGGCACTACTTTGTTGATGCACGTGCGGCTACTGAGCACACAATTCACAAACACAGAAAATATATATTTTTTGGTTTGGAGTGTACTTTGGGGGTTACAGCACCCTTTAACGGTCAAGCCAGCTGGCCCTTTACTTATGACACAGGCACACGCTTGGCACTACTTTGTTGATGCACGTGCGGCTACTGCGCACACAATTCACAAACACAGAAAATAATTTTTTTTTTGGTTTGGACAGGAGTGTACTTTGGGGGTTACAGCACCCTTTAACGGTCAAGCCAGCCGGCCCTTTACTTATGACACAGGCGCACGTTTGGCACTACTTTGTTGATGCACGTGCGGCTACTGCGCACACAATTCACAAACACAGAAAATATATTATTTTTTTAGCACTTGGGGGGAGCACCCCTGATGGACAGAGCACCCCCTGGACAACACTACAGCACCCCTTTAGGACTGGGACACTGCACAGGACTTTGCAGTGGACACAGCCCCTATGGAGAACTGACTGCACAACACAGTCCAGCCAGCCCCTATGGACTTTGAAGTAGTGGACACAGCCCCTATTAACAACAGCAGCACAGCACAACACAGCCAGCCCCTATGGACTTTGAAGTAGTGGACAACAGCAGCACTACACTACACTACACAGCCCAGCCAGCCCTAACTCCCACCCTCCCTCTTCACTGTCCACAGCCGAGTGAGAAAATGGCGCCGACGCGGGTACCTTATATAGGATCCAAAACCCGCGAGACTCGGAAGGCGGGATGATGACGTTTTGCCTCGATTTCAGATCCGAGTCAGGCGGGAAAAGTCGAGCCTGACTCGGATCGGCCTCGGATCGGGGGGGCTCGGGGGGGTTCGGATTTCAGAAATCCGAACCCGCTCACCCCTAGTTAGAACACAGAGGCCCCGCTGGTGAACTGTTTAATTAGTAGCAGCTGGTTCTTACTCTGAAGAACTATCTGCCAGCAGCCGAATGGTAAGTGCCCAAGTACTCTCTCCCCTCCTTGTGTGTCACTGAGTCCCTGCCCCCTCCTCTCTACTTGTTTGTCCATTCTGCCAATTCCTCCTATCCCTGCCCGAGACCCCGCCTCATGAGCCCAAGTCCTCACCCATTCATCTCTTGTTGCTTGTCTCTGTATTTTCTTTTCCTGCCACCGAGGAGCATTGCAGATGCAGGACACTCTGGTACTCCACTGGAGCCAAGATAGATCCTCCCTCTGGACAGATAAGTGCCGGTGGGGGTGTGGAAATGCTATAATGTAACCTGTGTTTGTCATACAGTATATTTATACAATGTGGAGGGGTGTATTTGTTTTCTCTATGGAGGTTGTTGTATTTAACACTGTCTGTGGTGGGGGTTGTGTAATAATGTTGTGTGTTTGTGGTGGGTATATTATCAATTTATTATTGTGTGTGGGGTGGGTCTAGTCATATTATCTGTGTTATACGTGGGTCACTGATGGTCTCTGTAATATATTGTGGTCACTGCAAGGCTCTCTGCTTTATATGGTGGTCACTGCAATGCTCTGGGCAGTGCCTTTGGGCAGAGTAATGATGCAGACAGCACTGCTGGGTCCTTGAAAGTAAAGTATGTGGGTCACTGGACAAAAGAGAAGGCAAGAATAGAAGTGCCAAGGAGAAGTGTGAAATGGATATATGGGAAGAAGTGTTACTGTGGGGAAAGCTGCACTGGTTTGTGGCCTCACTGTTGACACAAGTGTCCATAGTGTACTTTTCTGATTTCTTACTGTTTCACCGCTCGCTGGTTACTCTGCCAATCACAGGCTGGAAAGGACACATTAAAGCTTCCTGCTCACACAATTCAATGAGCACCCCACTGCAAGGATCCTCAGAGCGTGGCTCCCTGCAGTAAACCCTGCTACCATAAGTGAAGGGGCTGAGTACCCAGGTGTTAAGAACGCAAAAGGGATATCACCGGTCCAACACTGCTTACGCTTACACCTGGTTGTACAGCAAACAGTACACTGTGCATTGCCCACAGACAAAGCCCACCCATATGTGCACTTGAAAGATGATGATGATCATTTCTGGCACATCAACAGCGTAAACATACTCTTGATAACGTACCATCACGCTTTTATCCATACATGCCGAGTTACGCAAATCTTAAGATCAGTTCCAATCAGCATATATGCGCAGATACGCCATGTTTTTCCATATTTACTTTTATTTATAGTAAATTATGCTCAATTTACAAACTGAGCATCAGTCCAGTATTGGGATCTCCAAGGAAAGATGACAGCAGAAGTAAGCAAGAATTATATAACGTTGTGTAATGGCAGAAAATTGTGATCAGAAGCTTGCATATTGTATTGTATTGTATTGTTCTGCATCACACTAAATTGAATAACGGGCATTAGAGAGTGGCATGTTAATGATTTTACTGATCTGTATTTATCATGTATGGTGCCAAAAAGCAAAATTTTAATTGCAATGCCTGCATATAATGTAATTGTAATAACATGCCCAACAGTACAGTGTCAATGTAAATGTATTTTGCTGTATGTTTTTCTTTTTATATCCTATTATTTCATACAACACATTGTTAAAAACAAATTGAGACTGATTGAAACTGCGCTTAGCAGCACTGAAAAGTGTGAAATCATAATAATAATAATTCATCGCTTCTTTTCAATTTTTTAAAGCAGTCAAACAAAATGAGACAGTAAAGTAAAGAACTGTTATACATGTGTGCTTTTATCTCCATATTCTGATGATAGTTCCAGGATTTTATTTTATAAACTATTGTACAATAACAATATTTATCAAACAGAAACCAAACTTGTGTTTAACATTTCAAGTTATACAAGTGACATGACTAATGACCGAGAGACGAACACACAGTGGCGTCTATACCTGACATTGCACCTGGTGCGAGTCGGGAGGACAGGCACCCTTCACTGCGCGCGCCGCAAAATCAGGGGGCGTGGCCTCGCAGGTGGGCATGGCCTCGTGGGTGGGGACATGGCCCCGCGAGCCAAACTCCCATTTTTTTTTTTACACTGGGGGTGCTGGAGGTGCAGGCTGCCCCAGGGGACCAGCCTGTTTGAGTGCCTGCTCCCTCACTGTGCTAGGAGCTGAGTGCTGCATGTAATACAGCACACGGCTCCTGTCACTGAGGTGGAGCCAGCACTTTGGTGTCACTCCTCAGCTGGTGACACCCGGTGCGGTCCGCACCCCCCACACCCCCCCTTGTGACGCCAGTGCGAACACATACTTGGGAGGAGGCAGCCAGGTTGGTACAGAGGGTGGATGTGACACGAGTTTGGGGGCGTGACTGTGCGATTGCATCCGCGCGGGGCCCTGCTACCCCTACACAATGCAGAGATAACCAGCATAGTGCAGCCGGAGACGGGGCCACAATGACTCAATTCAGTGCGAATCATGTCATCTGCTCCAACAGACCACCTACTTATACAAGGGAGGAGTGGACGCCGGTGGGAGGGAAAGGACGCCGGCGAAGGGGTGGGGGGTGCGGGCAGGTGGCACTGGCCAGGAGACTTGCCCATTTTTCTGGGGAGCCGGAAAAGCCACCAGATTTTCGGGAGCCTCCTGGCCATTCCCGGGAGAGTAGGCATGTATGGATGAAGGATGAATGCAATGCCGATATCGTCAAAGTTGTGCAATTATCTGTAAAATGCGCATGTATCTAAGTTGCATTGTACATGCATAGAGGTGTAGCAGAGACTATTTACTTGCAGTGTGATTGACAGTCAGGGAGCGTTTGGGGGAATAAATGGGAGTGTCGGCAACATACGCAGGTGTGTTGTGATCGTTTGGGTCATCCTGCATCTGCGATCCCATATGCAAGAAAAATAACTCCAGCGTCTCAGTCCCCACGGCCTTTCTGCGTGATCATAATATTACTCAGAAGACCGATAATCAAAGGATCTGTGACCGATGCTGCATCTTCATATGCAGATGTTTGAACTAGCAAAGCCGCAGTTGGGCCGTCTGAATATATTCGTGACATTTGCCTATTTTCGCACAGCAGCTGCGTACACAGACGTAGCAGTGGCGGCCAGAGATGCTTTAAGCAAGGAGGGAGCGCGTGTGCAGGCTCCGATCGGGCCCCTCCTCTCCAGCGCCGCAGTAGACTCTGGCATTGTACCAGAGTCTACTGCGCACATGCAGGTCTTCAGAAATCCCATTGATTTTGATCGATTTTAGAACGATTTTAAATCGATCTATAGTAAATCGACCTTTTGTAAAATTTCCCCATAAAAAGAGAATTATGGTTGGATTGTATTACATCACAAGGTTAGTTCCCCAGCATGAAAAAAGAAAATTTGGGGTCTATTTATCAACTTACTCAAAAAATTCTGTTTTCTATAGCTGCTGATGGCAGTGAAAAAAATATATTTTTATGGTCTTGTATTATACAAAAAAAAATTGCCGGCCTGTAATACTAGTTGGCAGCAGTAAGCGTAGACTGACAGCTTGGCTGGACAGTCGTGTCCTCTCTGCTCATGCACTTATGGATCACATAAGGGCATGCACCTGGAAGCCTGGCCTTGGGTAACAAAAAAATAATAATTGTAAGGAAAAATTATTATATCAGTAATAAAGCATTTTTTTCTTTCTTACTGTATCTGCTTTTACCATTCTGAAATACTTAATTTAGGGATCTTATACTCTTGATAAATAGGCCCCTTAAGCTCTTCTTTCTAGTGCATAACCTTGATTCCTAACATCCTGCCATGCAATATCTTCCAATTTGTATCACTTTTTGTGTCCTTACTCTATCAATAAAAGCAGGCAGGGATGGATATACATTTGTAAATCCTAAGTCCCAAGCATCCCATATAATAGATCTCATGTCTACATATTATATACATGCTGGAGGTCATCCATGATGGGCAAAACTGTAGAGGCGCATTCCAAAATCCTCTTTATTGTCATAGCATGTCTATTTTTATGCACTCCTTTGATGATGTTGACATGCTTTAAATATCTATATAATTAATATCAACTCCTGCAACAGGTCGACATTGGCAGAATGCATACTCTCCTACTCTCCCGAGACTGCTGAGAGCCTCCTGAAAATCATGTGCCGCTCCCAGCCCCCGCAAGAGTATGCATGTCTCCTGATGACGCATCCCCTGCACCGCCCATTTAAGCCACCCCCACAACCCCTGCTGCACTGACCTGGCAGCCCCTTCCCAGAGGGGGCTACCAGAATGTTGGTAAGTATGACAGACTGTTGATATCGGAAGTGTCAACATTGTCATAATGTTGACATTTCCAGTTGGCTTAGGTTTACCATTAGTGTTAGGGACAGAATAAGAATTGAAACAGTATGTCGACAGTGTTAGAATGAGCCTCTGTCTTCTCTTCATCCTCCTCTGCTTGTTAGATCCTAACCTAAAGGAATCTCTTCATCCTCACCACTATCCCTAGCCTTCTTCCACTAGCCTCCACAAGTAATGCAGATGTTTGCCAATCTGTAAAATTCCCTGATTTGCTGATCCCGATCATATTTGGTCGGGATCAGCAAATCAGGGAAATCCAATATGTTGTATTTCACAGATGCCCCTACCTCGGCATCTGAGTGCGTCGGAATTGCCCCAATCAATCTCAGATGTATAGGGGCCTTAAATTACTGCTACATTAAAGTCTCCTCTCCTGCTCCCTCTCTAATACACTTGGCCCTGAACAGGGCCTTAACTAGGGAGGTGCAACATGTGCCATGGCACAGTGCACCGCCGGGCAGGGGGCGCTGCTTGGGCCTGTCAATTTTCTGTTTATAAACATTCTCACTTGTAGCGTCCTTTTCTTATATACCCAGCATCTCCTGGCCACCTCTCTCTCCTCCCTGCGGACACACCCTCCATCTGGCCACCTCCCCAAGCAACTTCAGTCACATCCTCTTTTATTTAAGACACACATTTCAACATACTGTCATACCCAGGACTCACACCTATCACCTTTCCCATGGCAGTCAGACACCTTACACATGGTGCCATCTGCCTCACTATTTCTGATGGCAGCCCTGAACACAACGTCTGATTCCCGACCCAGGTGTTACTAGCACACCTCAAGTACTTATGCCAGCTCCAGGGTTGTGCACCGCTGTTTTGATGGACAAATCCTGCTGCAGGTGCAGCTTCACCAGCACTCTCTACATCTAGAGCTTGTGAGTTATACTGCATAATTATTGTGAATCATCACTGCAGCCATGGGATTCACACTGTATTTGGCAGTAACACCTGGATAACAGTCGCACGACGGGATCGGTAACCCATCATCATCGTACAAGGCAAATCAGATTTGTTATTCCCCTTCCCAATGAGGCGATGCCCCTATTATTGGGCACGTGTCAGATGTCCCTATTTGAAAAATAGAATTAGGGGGTGGCGCCAATGCTCTTTCTGGCCCAGGGCACCAAAAAGTCTAGTTACATTTCTGGCCCAGAAACCCCAATAATGGAAGTAACCAACCTTATATTGTACAGATGAGGTCAAAATCTGACTTGTTTTTAGTGGTGTTTAATCAGCCAGTAAGAAAAGCCTATGTTTCAAAATAAAACCACCAGTGTGTTGGGTAACTCGGCTTCAGAGCCATTACATATCACCACTTCAACCTGCTGCATAATGCATCTGGTGATTTAGAGGTGAAAGTCAGTTTACTGTAAATAAATTTAGCGCAGTACTGGTGTGGTGTGCCTAGATTGTACGCCCTGAGCAAACTAGAAGTGTGCCTACAGTAGGTTAATGGATAGGCAGAAGCAGAGCCGTAACTAGACATTTTTTTGCCCTGTGCCTGAAAGAGCATTGGCGCCTCCCCCCCCCCATATTTTAAATAGGGACAGTGCACACAGGAAGAGCCACAGCCAGAAAAGGACATGTTCTCGCAGGGAAGGGGTGGGGCCAATCAATAGTACCTCCAATTCAAATTATGCCACACGGTAGTGCCCCTTACACATTATGCCACACAGTAGTGCCCCTTACACATTATGCCACACACTAATGCCTCTTGGCACCTAGAGACCCTAGGTACCACTGGTAATTATAATGATTCTGTATTAGCAATAAATATGAATTTTACTATGAAACACTAGTCCTACTGCTAGATCAGGTTTGATAATCTGCAAAAACTGCCTCAGCCTGATTTAGCAGTAAGACTAATGGTTTTTTTTAATTGTTCTTTATTGATTTGATGGTTGATTTTTTTTTTTCCGACCTCCCCTCGGTTGCAGGTTCTAACTGCTCTGTAGTTGCTTGCCTTTAACGACGGTGAGTCATGACCATGACAACACTAACCACCGGCCCTGTTGTGCTTACCATTAACAGGAAACGGCTCCTTGGTCGGCTATTTAGCACTGCACTGCACTGTGGGAGAGACATCATGACTTCTCTCCCAACCCTCTATTCATGAGACTGAGCTGTGGGGCGGAGCTTCGGAGGGAGCTCTGGTGATTACAGGCTGCAGAGAAGCCGGGCACTCCACTGTTATGAGCATCGCAGATGGAGATTGCGACGGTGGGTGGTTCCGCCCCAGAGTATCCTCCGCTCTGTGTGGCACCACCAGCCGCACCACCCTAGCTACGGCCTTGGGCAAAAGTACCTGAAGATGTGTATGGTGCAAAAGCGTAAATGTCACATTAAAATCCACCCTTCTACGTTAGAAGTGCTACCCCTTTAAAACCCCTGCTTTCTTTATATAAAACTTCAGTTTTTCTCTTTCTCCTAAAGTGCTACCTCCGCTTAAATTAATTATTTAAATATCCCACCTCTAAAACAAAATGTAAATTTTATGGATCAGAGACTAAGGGGTCTATTTACTAAGCAGTGTTAGGAGAAAGAGTGAAAAGTGATAAGAAAGTGATAAGGTGCCAGCCAATCAGCTCCCAACTGTCATCTCACAGGCTGTGTTTGAAAAATGACAGTTGGGAGCTGATTGGCTGGCACCTTATCACTTTCTTATCACTTTTCACTCTGTCGCCTAACACTGCTTAGTAAATAGACCCCATAATCATGTAAATCAGTCTACCTATACTGGACAGGGGCGCCAAGAGGTGGGGACTGGCCAGGGATGTAGCAAGACACCAAACCAAAACTTCCAAAACTCTGCCTATTCAGCTGGTGTTTAGCATATAGTATTAGAAACAAAAAAATATATATTTTTAAAAATTATACAGTCTCCTTAATAGTAGTTGTTTATGATATAATGTGGTATATATGAAGACTATGATTCCCTAAGAAACTATTCAGTGAGGAGAGACAGAGTCAGCCAGGCCAGGGACAGCAGATGCCCTGCAGCAGCACTTTGGTGAGAATAGAAACATTGGGGTTCAGGAGATGGCTGTGTAGCTTGGTGCAGGGAGAGGGATGGGCCCTGTAGCAACCACGCTAACTGCACCCACTGTAACTATGCCCTTAGGTCCAGCATAGAGTAACCAGGACAGTCAGTGGGTCCTGAGGAGAGCCTGGAGGTGTGTCCTTGGCTGTCCCCTTCTCTAGTGCCAGGCCTAACCTCCCATCCTTGATTTTACATTAAACCACCATCTGCCCATTGCCCATTAACCCTGCACAAAATGTTCTTATTTCACAATGGATGTAACCTTGGCTCACAAATCTATGTGTGTTCCCAAACACATAGGGGCCTATTCATCATAATGAATACAAAATTAAGATATTGGGCCATTCATCAAGAAGGTAAAGCAGGAACCTTCCTCTTGCAGAAGGGCCCACTGTCCCCATACACTAGTATGGGGACAGAATTCATCAAGCCCTGAAAATATTATATTTTTGGAGCTTGACTGCGGGAGCATTCACCTTTGGATCCCTCTGCCCTGTCCGGCTCCTTCCACCGCACGTCAGAGCGCTTCTGCGCATGCGTGCCCTGTAGGTCACGCATGCGCAGTCCCATCACTGCTCCAACAGGGGCAGTGAAAAGATTCACTGCTCTGAAACGGAGCAGTGAAGCGGCTCACGGAGACAGCTGATTTTGCATCAGCTGTCACCGCGCTGGAGCAATGATGAATTGCTTCGGTAGCCGTGGCGAGTCAGAATGTTAATTAACATCATGAATAGGCCCCATTGGCACACAAGACCCCCGTCGACTAGTGAAATAAACTTTTGCAGAGTATTGCAATAAAGTAAAGGTGCCCATACACGGTGCGATTCACCGTGTATGGCGACTGCTGATCCGTCGGCAGACGGATCATGCTTTCCCAGTGCGGTCCCCACTGACCACACGATATGCCGGCTCCCCCCTCCTCCATCTGAATGGGATCGTACATCGCATCCCAGATCTGATGAACCTGCGGGAAGATCTGGGGATGCGATGCACGATCCCGCGGGAGCGCGCAGCACGATATCAGGTACGATATCATGCCCATACACGGCACGATATAGCACCTATATCGTGCCGATCCGCACGTATATCATGCCGTATATGGCTAGCTTATGATCTAATTATAATATGGGTAATATGAACCGGTCTGATGCACAAGCTGAGGGGAGACAGTACAGTTTGCACGCAATATTAAAATGCATTTTAGCTGCAGCTTATCTTTAAATCCAAGAAGGAAGAACATTCGAGATGCTTTTTAAACCCCCACTTTCATTACCTGAAGAGGCCTATCTGCATTTCTTTTAAGGAGTCACAGCAGCTGTCAAAATGATTAAAAGGCATGTACAGTTTTGGTGGATAAGAAAAGACATAAGCTACACACAGGTAAGTACATTAGGGATCCCTGCGCGTGGGAAAGAGATAATTAATAGCGTTTGGTGAAAGGATGGTGTAGTGATTAGTGTTTACATGTTATTAAAATGCTTGCTTGTAAATTGAGCTTTGATAACAAGGACGGAGCTTGGCAGGCGCTGATAGGTAGAGGACAGCATAGATGAGAAGGAAGACGTGCAGTCTACAGTGATGCTGGTTCATGAGGGGATTCATTTGGAACTGGGTTTTAATAAATTCTGCACAGCTAATGTATTTTACATAGTACTACTGAGAAATGCACAAATTAATTACTGCTTACTCCAGAGCTTGACCTTCTGAATACTGGATGGACTTCAAATTAAGGTAAGCACACGCTTACGCTTAACAGGTGAAAGAGTGGTCATACAATATGCCGCCTATTTAAATTTGCATATTTCTACCACATAACCCCTGTTTACAATCAAGTTTAATTAAAAAAAAAAACATTAAAGAAAATCAGCAAACAACAAGTAATACAAAAAACAAGATACTGAAGCATAAAGTAATACACTGACATAATATAATAAAATAGCAGATACAGGTATATTAAAAAGGACAATATATAGAAAATGTAACTCCAGGAGCAACTAATTAGTTCATACAATAATGTCAATATCATGTCAAATGTAGAAATATAGAAAAGGAAAGCATTTATTTCTGAATGGCACTCAGTTAAGGGCACAGGGTAGTAGATGGAATTGATTCTGACCTAGACGTGTATTATACAGTACCACAAGTTAGTATTTGTGCCTCCCGCATGCCAGTCTATCCATTGTCATAGCCTTTATTATCCTTTACTGAGAAACAGTATTGTTTGGTTAAGACTAGGTAGCAAAAATTAATTTGAAATATAAATACACTAGCCCAGTCAATTGCTGCCCCTGAACTGTGTTGCCTTCACAGTAGGAGAGCCCTCTGCGTGTCTGGAGACCAACTGTCTGTGTCAGCTTAGGCTGATGTAATGTATGCAAATAAAGGTAAACACACCTGAAGTTAGAGCAGTGTCTCACCATGCTGTCGAAGAGATATATCTGTGAACAAGGCTTTGTGCATGGTGTTGTATGTGATGGGTGTCAATGTCATCTGGAGTGAGCAGGGCCGGATTAAGGTCTGTGGGGGCCCCTGGGCAATAAACTTGTTGGGGCCCCTATATACCACCGTTTTTTGTCACCCTAGGAACATTTATTTCTTTGTATGCACCTTAATGCCCCCAGTAGTAATGTCACTCTTGCAATGCCCACTGTAGTAGTGCCCCTTTGCAATCTCCGCAGTAGCAGTGCCCCCCTGTAATGGTCCCCCCTATGCAGGCACCTTGTAGTAGTTCCCCTTATGCAGTGCCCCCAGTAGTGGTCCCCTATGCAATGCCCCTTATATAGTGCCCACAGTAGTAGTCCCCCCTATGCAGTGCCCCTTATATAGTGCCCACAGTAGTAGACACCCCTATGCAGTGCCCCTTATATAGTCCCCCAGTAATGCTCCTCGATGCAGTGTCCCCTGTAGTAGTTCCCCTTATGCAGTGCCAGTGCCCCCAGAAGTGGCCCCCCTATGCAGTGCCAGTGCCCCCAGTAATGCTCCCCTATGCAGTGCCAGTGCCCCCAGTAGTGGCCCCCCAATGCAGTGCTAGTGCCCCCAATAGAGCCCCCCTATGCAGTGCCAGTGCCCCCAGAAGTGGCGCCCCTATGCAGTGCCAGTGCCCCCAGTAGTGGCTCCCTATGCAATGCCAGTGTCCCCAGTAGAACCACCCCCATGCAGTGCCAGTGCCCCCAGTAGAGCCCCCTATGCAGTGCCCCAAGTGGTGGCCCCCCATGCAGTGCCAGTGCCCCAGTAGAGGCCCCCCTATGCAGTGCCCTAGGTAGTGCCCACCCCATGCAGTGCCAGTGCCCCCTTACAAATACATAAAATAAAAAACCCACTACCTGAATCCTGCCGCGACCGCTGCTATCCGCTCCTCCGGCAGGCAGTCTATGGGAGAGATGTCATGAGGAGAGATGTCATGACATCTCTCCCATCACCCACTGCGGGAGCTGGAAAGCGGAGCTCATGAGTGAGCTCCAGCCCGGCTCCCTCCGTGGGTGCAGCAGCCAATGAGAGTCTGTGTGACTCTCATTGGCTGCCAAAACAAACACACTGCCCCCGGGTGTCAGCGGCGGTGTATTTGTAGTAGCAACAAACACACCACCACCGGCACCCGGTGGCAGTGTGTTCTTTGCTTTGTGTGTAGTGTAGACTGCACTACTGTGGTCCGCACTACACTGAATTTGTGTGGGGGCCCTCTATGTGTGGGGGGCCCTGGACAACCGCCCCTATCGCCCCGCCCATAATCCGGCCCTGCTGAAGACCACTGGCTGAATACCACACAATGATCACATGTGTATTGCCGGGCTGCCACTAGAACACCTAGTTATACAAAAAATACCTCCAAAATAGACTTACAACATGGCCGGACAGTCAGAGTCCCTACCTCTCATGCAGTTCTGGATCACATAAGAGCACTGCACCTGGAAGCCTGGCCTCGGGTACCAAAAGAAAAATAATTGGAAAGAAAAATTAATTTTTCATTAATAAAGCATTTTTTTCTTTTTACTGTATCTGCTTTCACCATTCTGAAATACTTATTCACATAATTTGGGGATCTTATCTTATTTCTAGTCCATAGACCTGATTCCTAAAAAACATCCTGCCATGCTATGTCTTCCATTTTGTATCACTTTTTGTGTCCTTTCTGTATCAATAAAAGCAGGCAGCGATGGATATATATCTGTAATTCCCAAGTCCCAAGCATTCCATAGAATAGATCACATGCCTACATATTGTATACGTGTTGGAGGTCATCCATGATGGTCAAAACTGTAGAGGCACATTTCAAAATCCTCTTTGGTGTCATAGCATGTCTATTTTTATGCACTCCTTTAATGATGTCGACATGCTTTAAATATCAGGGCGTCTCTAAGCACTGGACGGCAATTGAGCAATTAGCATATTTTTGCAATTGAGATCCGTGAGAGTTCACAGCTGCGATTACATTTGTGTCCATCTGTGAATCAGGCCCATAATGCTTACACCTTTGTACTTCAAGCTATGCGCTCTAATTATTAAAAAAAAAATAATGCAGTGTATCTATTGTGAGTGTGATTACACAGTGCCATTACTAATGCCCATTAGTGCCTATTACAAAAAGTGATTGGATAGGTTTTGTAGCAAGTATTAACTTCCTACTAGAAGGTGGTGTGCCACCCATATAGAAACCTTCTCTACTGGCATGCTGCGCATAGTACTATTGGTTTCACCTGGTGGTGCTGGAGATGCCCCTGGGCAGCGTTAGATATGCCCCATGGGCAGAGTCAGACATGCCCCTTCTGCAGCACAGGACACACCTTATCATGACTCATTGCATGGCATGATTTCATTTCAGCAATCTCTCTGAAAGATGCTGAGTTATGGTACTGTAAGACCCGGCCAGACTATCATCAGGGGCTGAGACTCAGCCCCCGATGATGTAGGCAGGAGTCACTGGAAGGGCTGGATAGTGGGAGAGAGGCAGTGATGTAGGCTAGCTGCATCTCCACTAGGGTTCATGGCTGTGCAGCAGAGTCTATAAAGACCATTTCCATTTTCTGCTTGGGCCGTGGGATGAGAGGCATCCTAGGATGTGCATGGCTATAAGTTACAGGCTGCAAATTATATAGTGTGGGGGCAGCCCCAATAAACAAGGAATCCCCTTGTAATCACCCCACATACAAAGGGAAGCCCTATATGTTAAAGACCTTCTGTGAAAAAGTCCCACAAGAGTATAGGGGGAAGGTAGGAGGTGTACTACCCAGTGCAGTAGCTAAGTGGTCAGCATTGAGAGAGAGAACCCCCTGCAGAAGACAAGATGAACAGTTCTATTTGGCTGCGGCTAGCCTGCATCGAGGAGGGAATGTGCAGAGGAGAGAGCTGTACAGCGAGACCGCTGCAGCAGACTAGTGCAGGAACCCTGGTGTCATAGTAAAAGACCAGTAAGGAATCTCCTGTAAAGAGCACCCTATAGTAAGTGTGCGGGGTATTGGCCGCTAATTGAATTGCTCACCGCCGACAATTATAACTAATATGCCCCAAAGTGTTTCCTTTCTGAGCCTTACGGATTTGACCGGGACACTCATTAGTTGTTCAGCCAATCACAAGTGTTTTAGCAGGGACTCCCTACTTGGATCACACATATATAGAGAATTCATTAAAGCTTTATTGATGCAGACATTTTTTTTTACTGTTGTTGTGCAGAGTATTGATGTCTGTGACCCATTCATTTGGATGGACTATAAGAACGTGATGGGGAAAAATATAGAAATCTGAGGAAAAAACAATGACAATGCGATCGTATGTAACTACCCTGACTCCTGGGAATGTCATGGGCATGTAGCAAAAGCTCTGTGCGATTCAGAGCCATGCGCACAGGGAAGGGCAGCCTGTTTCTAACTGATCTCTTACACCAAGCATGGGGCTGGTGCAAGTGCAGACACTAATGATGTTGGTTGCAGCTGCCGGCGTAAAACCAGTGGGCGTTATGGGTTTTTAGTTGAATGGAATCTCACATTAGCATAAGATAGTAAATCAGACTTCCGCGGCTACCCACAACTACAGCCATTTTGCATTTCTACCTCAAGGCCCCCAGTTGGAAGCTAGTAAATGACCAGCACTGATGTATATTAGAAGTGGAAATACTCTTATCAGTGAGTGTCACGATCCCAGGCTGACTCACATATACAGCAATCTGGATCAGCTGGTAGTGACGCCGCGCACTTCGGTCACTTACCAAAATACATGATTCTTCTGCCACCACGCCAGTTTTTTCCTCTGGAGTTTTGCAATCTCTGAACAAATTATTAATAAATCACCTTCAGTTACACACAGTTATGTTTGTAGTATGGGTCTCACATGATCGCAAGTTCAATAAGAATCACAAAGAATATGCTAGATTAAATGTGTTTAATCCAAAAAATAATATCAAGGCTTACAGTAGTTACAAAAATATTAATAAAATGACACACAGATTATATATGCAAATACTTCCTATAAATAAAAATAAATAATTCAGAGTTCTAAGACAACTTACAACAAAGTTCTGCCGTTAGGTGGGGGGTTTCATAAGAAGTTCCTGGCGCATTCACAGCACTTTGTCTGCCCCCCAGTGAATGAACATTGAATGCTGGATGGCATTTTCTTTTATAGATCTCTAATTCTTTGTTCCTACTTAAACAGGTTCTCCCTATCAGGTAAGCAGGATTTGAGATTACAAGTGGGCCCCTGTGAATTCCAATACAGGGTTACCTGGCCAAACCAACAAGGTCCCAGCTATAAAGATGGGTGACTACATAACTCCCTCTTCGACTCCCCCCTTCCTGGGTCAAAGTAGACATGTTATGAGGATATCCTATGTTGGGAGGGCCTATTCGCTAGAGATGAGCGGTTTCAGTTCCCTGAGAACTGAGCCCATCCGAATTATGGGGATCCGAGGCAGATACGAGTCGGCTCGGGTTTTCTCGCCTGACGCGGATCTGAAAACAAGGCAAAACATCATCATCCTGCTGTCGGATTCTCGCGGGTTTTGGATTCTATAAAGGTCCCGCGATTCACCGCCATTTTTCATTCCAGCTGTGTAGAGTGAAGAGGGAGGGAGCTGGGAGCTGGGCTGTTGTGTTATTGTTAATTGCACGCTGATGCTGTGCATAGGGGCTGGCTACTGTTGTCCATAAGGGCTGGCTGGCTGCTGTCTTCTATAGAGGGGCTGGCTGGCTGACTGTTGTCGTGTCCATATGGGCTGGCTGTCATTGTCCTGTCCATAGGGGCTGGCTGTTGTACTTGTCCTGTCCATAGAGGCTGGCTGGCTGTAGTGCTGTGTTGTCCAGGGGGTGCTCTGTCCTTCAGGGGTGCTCTTCACCCACCCCCAGTCTTACAAAAATAAAATAGTATTAGCCACATTTGTCATCAGTGTAGGGGTACTGTGTTGCTGTCTGTTAAGGGGCTGCTGCCTCTTAAAAAAAAAAACAATTTTTTTTGTGGGGGTGTTAGCCACACCTGTCATTGGCGTAGCTGTGCAGGGGTGCTGTGCTGCTGTCTGTCGAGGGGATGCTGCCCAAAATAATAACTAAACTTTTTTTTGTGTGCATGTCATCCACACCTGGCTGTCACTGTCATCAGCGTAGGTGTGCAGGGGTGCTGTGCTCCTGTCTGTCAAAGGGCTGCTGCCCAAAAAAACAATAGTTTTTGTGTGCGTGTTAGCCACACCTGTCATTGGCACAGCTGTGCAGGGGTGCTGTGCTGCTGTCTGTCAAGGGGCTGCATGGATATTGCAATGAAAACTTTTTATTTAAGTCATTGGGTTACAAAAAGTTATAAAACTTAAACCTTAAACTGAAATGTTGCATTTGCTATATTCCGCTTGTTCGCATATCTAAGTAATATGGTTAAATGGACAGTGGGAACAACGGCAATTTGAAGGCCACTAACTAACTCTGTTTTTTTAATGTCCCTGTACAGGTTGGGAAATTCCTTTACAGAACAAAAGGTTTGCAAAGGATTATTTAAGGCAATTGTTTATCTATTTTTGGAAAGCATGCTTCCTGTTCCTGGTCCCTTTCTGGGATGAAAAAAATCCACTCCCAGCAAGCAGGCATGGCGCTCAAGAAAGAATTCCCAAGAAAGACACAACATAAGACTTAAACCTGAAATGTTGCATTTAATGCTCTATTCCTCTTGTTCACATATCTGATATGGTTAAGTGGACAGTGGGAACAACGGCAGTTTGAAGGCCACTAACTAACTCTGTTTTTTTTAATGTCCCTGTACAGGTTGGAAATGCCTTTTACAGAAGGTTTGCAAAGGATTATTTAAGTCAATTGTTTTTTGGAAGCACTCTTCATGGTCCCCTTCTGGGATGAAAATCCACTCCTAGCTACCCCTGCCTTAAATCATAGATCTTATGCTTGTCCACATATCTGTGCTGGTTAAGTGGCACTTTGAGGCCACTAACTATGTTTTGTTTTTTAAGTCCCTGTACAGGGGACATAAATGCCTTTATAGAAGGTTTGCAAAGGATTATTTAAGTCAATTGTTTATTTTTTTTTGGAAAGCACTCTTCCTGGTCCCCTTCTGGGATGAGAAAATCAACTCCCAGCAGCAGCAGCCATGCTCAATGATTCTTCTGTGGCAAGGACTGATGTGAATGTATCACATTTTTTTGTAAATGCCTTCTCCCCTCCCCTTTTCCTTCATAAATTTTCCTCTGAATCAAAATTAAATTTACTACCAATCAACCCTCCCTGTCCCTGTCCTGCCTTCAACTACATACATACTCCAACTCCCTCAGGCCTCATAATAAAAGTGTCCCCTGATGTGCCATGTCTGAAGTTTAACTGGAATGTACTTGTGCCGCCCACTGCTGCAGTCAACCAGCTATCTTGGTGCAAATTTTGAGTCTAAACTAGATAAAAAAAAATCAATATTGTGAGCTGTGAGGTGGTCAAAATTGACTGGAAACAAGTGGAAATAAATGTTATTGAGGTTAATAATATTGTAGGCACAAAAAAAGGAAAATTTAATGTGATTTTAGCTGTTTTTGTGATTTTTTAAGAAAAAATCCATATCCAAAACTAAAACCTAAAAACAAAACACAGAGGTGAGGTTTTGGTAAAACCAGTCCAGATCCAAAACCAGTGGAGATACAGATCCAAAACCAAAGCACGAGGGTCAGTGCACATCTCTACTATTCGCTACAGTGAGTATTAACAACTCATTTATTTATTTCTTGCTTGAAATATAAAAATTTGTCTTAGTCACAAAGTAACCAGAGTAGTAAAAGATAGCAGAATGTATCTCTCTGGTGACCGAGCAGATTCACACGAGGGAAAAGGCCAATTCAGTCTCCAGCTTGTCACAACAGACACATTAGCACAAATATAGATGTACAAGGTTTTAAAAGCCCTTCTCTTTTTCCTACACCTGAAAACACCGATGGGCAGAGATAAGCCACATGGTGTGTCACACAAAGATTTATCTGTGTGATAAATCATTGTATTTATTGCCGTGTCTAAATGTTTTTAAATATATGTTGGGGGGGAAAAAAACTAAGAAAAAAATGTTATTATTTCTGTAATTGCATCAGTGTGCTCTTAGGAGTTTATCAGATGGCTGAAGAAGATAAATTGATTTACCATCCATAAAGCAAAAATTCCTTCCAAAACGTAAAATTCAGCTTTTTGTAGACTGGGCTTGATTCAGCAGCGATCGCAGATGTAACTACATATGCAGATCGAGCGATTGTTAGCAATTGCGCATGCACTTGCGCTACGATTGCGCATGCGCTTGCGCTACGATTATGCATGCAGAGAGGAATCTATCGCAGAGTGGGTGACAGGCTGTGAGCGTTTTGGGGGGTGACGGGGGAGTAGTCAGAAAAATGCAGGAGTGCCTGTCCCTTTGCACGCCGTTGCTTGGTCGTGCATAAATTAGCCACTGTGATTGCATACACAGCTTGAGAGCCCACTGCATGCACAGAGATTGGCAGTGCCTGCAACAGGTCAGACCTGGTGTAAATGCTGCATGAGCGGTCGATGTGTGTCAATGGTACCGATGTTTACTCAGAGGAGCGACAGAGGACGGATGTGAAAGAGCAGCAGTGGGCGTATTTAAGTCGGCGGTGCTTTGGCAAGCATTAGCATATTTTTGCAGCTGCATTTAGTGCAAATTTGCAGCTGCGAATGCAGTAGGAATCGCTGCTGAATCAGCCCCACTGTACATTATTGTGTTATATTATTTACTTGAGATATTTACTGTTACTAGTGCACCTAGCCAGGAGAAAACAGCCAGACCATGGGAGACATCAGAAAGCTAGAGCCCAGGGAAGTAATATTCTGTGATAGCGTATAACTTATGGACCTCCCTCCATTACTTTTAGTTTGGGTAGGTTGGGTAGAGTTGTCCTTCAATTGCTTTTAGTTAGGGCCTAATGCTGGGTACACACTGGCCAACTTATCGGTTGTTCAATTGAACGGCTGATATATCGAGGGCGTGTCGGCTGGTGTACACCAGCGTTATGTCTGTGAACGACATCTGTGAATGACATAGTTTACAGACATATCACGTCTCTGCAGATATATTGGTGCATTATGCTGTGTGTACGGGTATCAGCCCACCACCCATACACTTGCTGCAGAGGCCTCCAGTAATTGACAGTTGAACTGGGAGGGCACATCTAAATGCCCGCCCAGTTGTGGCATCAATCACGATGCATCGGACCGACAATTGGTAAGATTGTATGTACTTACCAATCGTCAGATAGGATTGCGGATCGGCCGGGTGGCCCATCCGCTGTTCTAGTGTGTACCCAGCTTTAGAATAAGGCAGTTCAGGGAAGGGGAATACCCTGTATTCATTGTTATATTTTTACATTGATTACAGTAGTTTAGTTGTAATTAGGGGTGTGCACCGGCCACTTTTCGTGTTTTTGGTTTTGGATCTGGATCTTTCTTCGTGTTTTGGATCTGGATTGGTTTTGCCAAAACCACCCTTCGGTGTTTTGGGTTCTGGGTTTTGTGTTTTGGATCTGTATTTTTTTTAAAAAAAGCTTAAAAACAGCTAAAATCACAGAATGTGTTGATTTTTTCTGCTCCTATGCTATTATTAACCTCAAAAACCTTAATTTCCACTCATTTCCAGTTTATTCTGAACACCTCACACCTCACAATAGTGTTTTTATGTCCAAAAGGTTGCACCGAGGTAGATGGATGACTATGCTAAGCGACACGAGTGGGCGGCACAAACACGTGGCCCATCTAGGAGTGACACTGCAGTGGCAGACAGGATGGCAGTTTGAAAAACTAGGCCCCAAACAGTACATAATGCAAAGAAAAAAAAGTGGTGCAAGATGGAATTGTCCTTGGGCCCTCCCACCCACCCACCCTTATGTTGTATAAACAGGACATGCACACTTTAACAAACCAATCATTTCAGCGCCAGGGTCTGCCACATGACTGTGGCTGAAATGATTGGTTCGTTTGGGCCCCCACAAAACAAGCTGGCAATTAATCTGGCCCTGCACAAACTGGCTCTACGGAGGCAAGATGTTGTCCTCATCCTCCTCATTCACCGATTCCTCACCCTCTTCAGTGTTGTGTACATCCTCATCCTCACAGAGTATTAATTCGTCCCCGCTGGAATCCACCACCACAGGTCCCTCTGTACGTTCTGGAGGTTGGTCTCCCTGGAAAAGTTGATAATTCATTTTTATGAACATCATCTTCTCCACATTTTGTGGAAGCAACCGCCTACGCCTTTTGCTGACAAGGTTCCCGGCTGCACTAAACACTCTTTCGGAGTGCACACTGGGGGGGGGGCAACTCAGGTAAAATAGAGCCAGTTTGTACAGGGGCCTCCAAATTGCCTCTTTTTCCTGCCAGTACATGTACGGACTGTCTGACATGCCTACTTGGATGCTGTCACTGATGTAATCCTTTAACAGACAGACGCACGCTTGTCGCTGCTGCTTTGAGGATGCAGGTGCGGCTACAGCCCACACAATTCACAAAGACAGGAAAGAAAAGAAGAATTTTTTTATTGTTTGTGGAGCGCACTTTGAGGGTTACACCACCCTTTAACAGACAGACGCACGCTTGTCGCTGCTGCTTTGAGGACAGTATCATATGCAGTGACAGTAGACTTGTCAGAAATTGTTGGCACGTCCTTCAGTCCGGACCAGATGTCCAAACCGGCCCTTGACTTATGACACAGGCGCACGCTTGGCGCTGCTACTGTGTTGATGCACGTGCGGCTACAGCCCACACAAATCACACAGACAGAAAAAAAAAGAATTTTTTTATTGTTTGTGGAGCGCACTTTGAGGATTACACCACCCTTTAACAGACAGACGCACGCTTGTTGCTGCTGCTTTAAGGATGCAGGTGCGGCTACACCCCACACATTTCACAAAGAGAAAAAAAAAGAAGAATTTTTTTATTGTTTGTGGAGCGCACTTTGAGGGTTACACCACCCTTTAACAGACAGACGCACGCTTGTCGCTGCTGCTTTGAGGATGCAGGTGGAATCTAGATAGGATTTGGAACCGGGGACACACTACCTCCATCAATTGTCTAAATCCCACTGCACTAATGGCGGATACCGGACGCACGTCTAACACCAACATAGCAGTCAAGGCCTCAGTTATACGTTTTGCTTCAGGATGACTGCTGTCGTACTTCATCCTCATCGCTAGGGACTGTTGGAGGGTCAATTGTTTAGTAAAAGTAGTGGTGTTCCTACGTCCTCTCTGGGATGATGAACAACTCCCAGCAGCAGCAACAGCACTAGGAGGAAGTGGTTCTTGATCTTTCCCTATTTTATTTTTATCGGAGAAAGTTTGGTCCTCCATTTATGTTATATTGATATATACGTGCGGCTGAGGCGCACACAAACACAGAAAATATTTTGTTATTTTTGCTGGAGAGTAGTGCACTTTGTGGGTTACACCACCCTTTAAGAAATGAGCCAGCCGGCTCTTTACTTATGGGACACAGGCGCACGCTTGGCGCTGCTCCTTTGTTGATGCACGTGCAGCCACAGTGCACACAATTCACAAACACAGAAAATATTTTTTTATTTGGTTTGGAGTGTACTTTGGGGGTTACAGCACCCTTTAACGGTCAAGCCAGCCGGCCCTTTACTTATGACACAGGCGCACGCTTGGCACTACTTTGTTGATGCACGTGCGGCTACTGCGCACACAATTCACAAACACAGAAAATATTTTTTTATTTGGTTTGGAGTGTACTTTGGGGGTTACTGCACCCTTTAACGGTCAAGCCAGCCGGCCCTTTACTTATGACACAGGCGCACGCTTGGCACTACTTTGTTGATGCACGTGCGGCTACTGCACACACAATTCACAAACACAGAAAATATTTTTTTATTTGGTTTGGAGTGTACTTTGGGGGTTACAGCACCCTTTAACGGTCAAGCCAGCCGGCCCTTTACTTATGACACAGGCGCACGCTTGGCACTACTTTGTTGATGCACGTGCGGCTACTGCGCACACAATTCACAAACACAGAAAAAAAAAATTTATTTGGTTTGGAGTGTACTTTGAGGGTTACAGCACCCTTTAACGGTCAAGTCAGCTGGCTCTTTACTTATGACACAGGCGCACGTTTGGCACTACTTTGTCGATGCACGTGTGGCTACTGCGCACACAATTCACAAACACAGAAAAAATATATTTTTTTTAGCAGTTGGGGGGAGCACCCCTGACGGACAGAGCACCCCCTGGACAACACTACAGCACCCCTTTAGGACTGGGACACTGCACAGGACTTTGGAGTGGACACAGCCCCTATGCACAACTGACTGCACAACACAGTCCAGCCAGCCCCTATGGACTTTGAAGTAGTGGACACAGCCCCTATGGACAACAGCAGCATAGCGCAGCACAGCACAGCACAGCACAACACTACTCTGCACTATACTACACTACACTACACAGCCCAGCCAGCCCTAACTCCCACCCTCCCTCTTCACTGTCCACAGCCGAGTGAGAAAATGGCGCCGACGCGGGTACCTTATACAGGATCCAAAACCCATGAGACCCGGAAGGCGGGATGATGACGTTTTGCCTCGATTTCAGATCCGAGTCAGGCGGGAAAAGTCGAGCCCGACTCGGATCGGCCTCGGATAGGGGGAGCTCGGGGGGGTTCGGATTTCAGAAATCCAAACCCGCTCACCCCTAGTTGTAATCATTGTGTAAATATGCCTGCTTTCAGATGGATAGACCAGCAAGTATAGGGCAGGTGCAGGTGCTCACTGGCAACGATGACAGGTATGAAACCAAGCCACATAGGGATGGTGCAGTTGTATAGATGTGTACAACTCTGCATATGTGCAAAGATGCAATGTGGGTGTAATTAGGGTTGCTTTGTGTTCAACTCTGCATCAGCCCCTTAGTTTCTGCCTCTACTAGGGTTGTGCTACCTGATAAATATTTAACACTTTGCTTCATTCAAGGAACACGCTCCTTGGCCCAGACATCCCTCGTTTTCCACAGACTTGTTGCTATGTGTGTGCTATTTGGCAGTGGTATACAGATTTAAATAGCAACACCAAATACACTGACTAAACCATCCGAATTCCAGATACACTAAACCATGTTATTGAAGTGTAGAAGAAGTTGCTTGTATAGCCGTACTCACAGTTACACACTTGTTAATCTGGATGGAGCAGAGCTTGAAAGGAACATACAGAGCACCAGCTGGTCATGTATGAAGGTAGTGGTGCGGGTATACACAGGATATACAAGCCATATACAGGATAATGTGACAGGGTCTCTGAAGCTGTAGAACATCCATGTACCACTGTGGTGCTCATACACAGTGACAAAATGGTGCTGTACACATGCAGAAGATCAAACAGTGGCCGTATTGGTAGGGGAGCACAATTTTTCAGATAGACTGTGTGGACACTCCTACCACCCAAAACCATTTGTTTAGGTGCACATCTTTCAGCATACATACGGGCTTTCTCCACATTTTGCTCTAGCGTATATGGTCAACTGGAGGTCAGTACCATGCTTCTTCTTGTGACCGGATTGTGTCTCTCCTAAATTATTATAGTCTGCAATCTTGTTCATCTTATCACTCTTTTATTAAATGAAGTAAATGTGTGTCATTCTTGTGAAATTAGTTATGAATGTTATGAAGTATCTGTATCCACTAATTGAGTTAACTTCCATCAGACCACACACATCCATATGCACCACTTCCAGTGGGGTGCCACAGCACTGCTTGCTGTTTTTGAAATGGACAAAGGCTATGCTTGCTTGTAATAGAGTTTTAACACATGGTGTTTTCTGTATCAGTCACTGATATTCCTGTAACCATCTCATCTAGGAGTTTCTGGATACTGTCATAACCAAGGTGACCTAACCTTCTGTGCCAGAGTTCCATAGACTATAGGTCAGATGTCTTCATCGCATAACACTGTTGTGTGTTAAGGACATATAATTGACAGCACTTTGTACCTGTAGTTAGCACAGTCCCTCTTTTGTTCCATACAATGCACTTTCCTTTAGCAAACTGGACTCTGTAGTCTCTTTGCTCTAGGTTACTCATGGCTGTGAGGTTGGTCCCCATGGTACATAAAGCACAACTTGGATTTCTGTGACTTTGGTTCTAGTCCCTATTTTCAAGTGGGTAATCACTGTCCTAATGATTGTAGTTGTAAGCACTTAGGACCTTATTCAGAGGCGGCCGTACGGTCTACGACCGCACGGCCGCCTCGATGTTTTGCCAGTGCGCATGTGCACGAGGGAGCCAGCTCCCTCGTGCGCATGCGTGAGACCCGCTACGACCGACAGCGCTGGTCGTAGTGGGTCTCTTTCCAAAGGGGGTGAGCTGTCGATGTTGATTGACAGCTCGCCCCGTTTGAAAAGGCGGGCCGGGGGGGTGGCAGCCCAAACAGAGGTGTTCCTATGGGAACACCTGCCATTTGGGGGAGGCCCCACTGACATCACTAGTGATGTCAGTGGAGAGCTTCCGGCTCTGACAGAGCCAGAAGCTCTCCGGGGCTTACGACAAGTGAGACCCTACCCTAGGGTCTCGTCATAAGCCCCGATGGTCGCAATGGTCTCTGACCATCGCGACCATCACCCGAGCGGTCGTTAGAGCAGT
Organism: Taudactylus pleione; assembly: GCA_031769625.1. Classification (NCBI taxonomy): domain Eukaryota; kingdom Metazoa; phylum Chordata; class Amphibia; order Anura; family Myobatrachidae; genus Taudactylus; species Taudactylus pleione. Next base: position 26,122,336 of record JAUIMM010000039.1, on the reverse strand, counting down.
GGGTGTTAACCCACAGCCTAACGACCGCAACAGAGGCGGGCGGTCAGGATGCAAGTGGCCGCCCAGTTTCTAAGCAATCACTTGCATCCTCCGACCGCCTCTGAATGAGGCCCTTAATTTCCAATTCCTTTGATTGTTATAGGATCATGTGTTCAATGTAGAGAGAAACTCTTTATTATGACTGAAATGTCTTATAGCACCTGAGTCAATTTACCAGCAATCCTTCTCTGACTGTCTGTGACACTCAAAGCTGACTCATCTTTTCCACTCACTTCTTACTTTGTGTAGCATTTATATTTTTTAGTTTGCATTCAGCTTTCTGTCCTATTTTATGACATATTTAACACTTGCATTTGAATTTTCTGGGCTTTTCATTTTTAGTGTGTAATCCCAGAATTTAACTCAACTGGCACACTTTCTTGGAGCTGTAGCAGTTTTGTCCTAACCATTTCTATAGTCAGCTTGGCTGTGTTAGCCTCTAACACTACTACCAGGAAATGAAATTCAGGCGTTATGTTTTGTATCATTGCCATTGCAATCTCCTCGTGATCGACTTGGACTCCTACAGGTGTTAACTGCTGGTATATGGACATATTTTCAATGTAGTCATTCATACTTAACCATTAAGGGCCTGATTCAGAGCCGGACGCTCTGACCAGAGCGCTCGCTCTGAATCGGGGCCCTCCGCCATTAAAATGGAGCGTCCTCCTGGACGCTCGTATAGCTGTGGGTAACCACCCACAGCATATATGAGCATCCAAAAAGATGGTCGCGATGGTCTTGACCATCGTGACCATTGGACTTGCGCAGTCCGGGTCTCGCGCATGCGCACGACGGAGTTCCCTCCTTCGTGTGCATGCGCAGTGGGGAACATCGACCCACTTGCGAGCGTACTGCAGCCTGCGAGTGGGTCTGAATGACCCCCTTAGTCAACTTGGTATTATACAAGATATATATGCCTCAGACCAATTCTTCTCATCAGATCCCCATCCTCATATGCTGCTTTCAAGGCTATCCACACATCTTTAGCTGATATTTTTCCATGTATGATAGAATAAATATACTGTTGAACACTTAAGCCTATTGTTCCCATGGCTCTTTTTCTACATCATCTGGGCTTGGATTGTCACCTGGGTCAATTGTAACTTTACACAACCTTTTACGCTTTAGTTGCATTTCCATTGCAAATTTCCATGTGGTGCAAATTTCTAAACCTTCCAGCTTAATGAACCCCATCATGGATGAAGCTCATGTGTACATGCTGTGCACTGAAACAGTTATGCCATCCCACTGATTTGCTTTAGTAACAATCTGCGCTGACATGCTGTGCTGACTCTCTGTACTGTCACGTGTATTCTGACATTTGGGTGCCTATCATTTGCATGTCTGGCCCATAACCTGAGTTAAATAGCAACACCAACAGAATTTAAACAGTCCAGGTGCTTAACCAGGTGTCAGGTTTATTGAAGTTTAATAGTAGTTACTGGTACAGTCATACTCACAGTTTAACAGTTGTTAATCTGAATGGAGTGGAACTTGAACGGAACCTACAGAGCACTAGCTGGTGATGTATGAAGGTAGCGGCAGGTATATGCATGATATACAGGCCATACACAGGATAATGTGGCAGGGTCTCTGAAGCTAAGTGGAACATGTCCATATACTGTGGCCCTCATACAGAGTCACAAGTGCAGAAGACCAAACAGCAACCATCTTGGTAAGGTAGAATGCTTCAAGTAGGGAGCATTCATAGAGGCAGCAAGGTATCGCTCTCCATATATCAACAAGATTCACCATTTTTCCACAGATATCCACACTTGCTCACCACAGACATACTTCTTTTTCAACAGATATGTTTTTTTCCCAGGCATCTCCCTTTAGCACAGAAATCTTCCTGTTTGCACAAATATCCCCCTTACACAGTTTCTAAGGGGCCTATTTATCATTCAACATTTGTGGCATGGGTGTTTTCGTGGGATACCCGCAAATATTCCCCCCCTAACGTCTGAAGGAGGGACCACAGCAAATATCTCCATATCTGCCGCAGTCCCTTCATTTTCGACTGCAGCCGCAGCACCATTCCACTGATTGGCCATGGCAGATGGCGCTAGCCAGTCCGCAGACTGCGCATGCGCAACAGAGGCAAAGAACAGAAGTGAAGTGACTGCTAATGTGCTCACTTCACTTCTAACACCACACAGGTAGTACAATCTAAAACCTGATAATTGATACATATGCCCCTAAATCTTCTACAGACACCTTTTCCCATTCTGTATTGACATATCCCTTTTCCACAGACACCTCCACAACTTCCTACAAAGAGTTCACCCTATTGTATAGTATACACATGTGCCAGTCATCCCCATTTACAGTACCTTGTCCTGGTGATGGGAAATGTCATCTTATATAGGTTCTCCATTATCACAGTCAAGTGATATAATTGTCTATCTGATTACAGGTGCTTATAGTGCTATTCTTGTAGCCTGGACTCAGCCCTGAACCCCTATACAGTCATGTGTCACTTGTAGGCAGAAGAGGAGGAATTGCACTGCATGTAACAGTGAAATCCTGAGAGAGGGGCTCATGTACAAATGGTGCAGTTACAGTATGAGACTTTAATAGTGACAAACAGGCCCAACATAGTTGCAGTGCAATTTCATGTAAATCAGGCTGCTGAATCCAAGTAACCATCACCAATCCACGGAATAGCCATTCTGCTATTCATTTGTAAATCTGGTTTTGACTGACTTTATGGTATATAATATAAATACAGCTAGGCAGGGCCGGTGCGAGGTTTCCCAGGCGCCCTAGGCAAAGCTACATAACACCACCCCTGCTCCCCCCAACATAGTAGTTGTATTTAATAAGGACAATTTGGTTTAAAAGGTACAAGTCTCAAGTTTGTACCTTTAAGTAACAGCAGTAAGGAAGAACCATTGAAGAGGCAAGAGACTAATATGTGTTATATATATGTGTTATATATTTCAGAATGATATCAATGAAATATCAACAAAAAACATATACAGTATATAAAGAGAACACATTTAGGAAAAAACATATATTATTCACCCTGAGCATGCCGTGCAACTACTGTCGCGGAAAATTGGGAAAGGCAACAGCCCACCTTCTCTACCAACCCCGCTGTCACTGTCTCCTACTGGCTGCTGCATGGGGTCCTGGAGACTGGACCGGATGACATTGTACAGAGGCTGGAGTCCGGAGGGGTGGTGTGTGCAGGTCAGCATTTGGTCCTCCTGGGCACCTCCGGAGTCCGCACACCCATTTTCGGAGCTGACTACCTGTTTGCGGAGACCTGCAAGAAATACTGAGCGGATTGGATTACCAAATGCCTCCTTATGGTGTGTGGTCTGCCTCCTGGGAGCTCGGTTATGGCCAGGCACCCAGCCGTTCGCTCCACCTGCTACCATACTTTTCGTGTCGGCTTGCTCCGGTAAAATACAGATGCAGGGCTCAAACCGGCACTCTGTATCTGGGCAGGGTACATATCCCCATGTGGAAAACCGGCAGTGTGCGACACCCAGAGGGAACGTTAGGCTATTTCCCAACTTCAACAGTGGTGTGGGTGAAGTTGGGTACGATGTGCACAGTGCTGGGAGCTTCTGCTCCCTTGTCTCCAGCTCGGTGATAGCAGGGACACCAATAAATAAAGCATGATTGACTGTCTTGTTAGGGAGACTAGGAGTGCCGCCCTTCAGGTGCCGGCGCCCTTAGGTCGCTGCCTAAAGCTGCCTAATGGTAGTGCCGGCCCTGCAGCTAGGACAACGCATAATTCATTCTGCTGTGTGGTGTTCCTGGGCTAGGAGTCCCGTTAGGACTAGCACGACAAAGCACAGCAAAACTAAGAATAAAAATACAGCAGCTCTAATTCATATATAGTTAAATGGTATTAACTATGCACATGCCTATTGCTGGCAGCCTAAAGTGTATCATTTTCCAATTCTGTTTTTCTGTGCACTCTGAGTGCATGGTTCTTATTCTTCTTTGGACACAGCAGCTATGTGTAAATATGGTAATGCTGCAGGAGGCATCTGTAGGAAGAAGACACAGCATTGGATCAACATGGCGACCATACATCTATGAAGCAGGCCCTCTGACATTAATAATGATTTTGCAAATGAGGCATTGCTGGGTATGCAGAAGATTACTTACACTGGGATACAGATACTGTATATACCTAATATATGAGGGGTGATGTTGATAATGGATCCATCATTATACCCAAGGCTGGCATCCGTCTATCAGCATGCAGTGCTTCTGGTAATGATTATGCAGGTTACCTGTCAATTTTAAAAATCGGGTAATACCATACATGCCGACTTTCTGGCAGCCCTTTCCGGGAGGGGGCTGCCAGGTCGGTCCAGTAGGGAGGATGCGGGCAGCTGTATTGGGCGGAGTGAGGGCTTGTCCGCATCATCGCGGCCCCACCCCCCACTTTATAATGCCAATATTACCGGCATTACAAAGCAGGGGGCGGGATTACGATGATGCAATTTAGCGCGAATCGTGTCATTGTCACCCGAACCGCCCACTTGTACATGCGGTGGCGGGGGGCGGCGGACGATGCGGGAGACTTGCCTCCTCTTGCGGGGTGTTGGGAGCGGCACCCGATTTTCGGGAGGCTCCCGACAGTCCCGTTACAGTAGACAAGTATGAGTAATACATTTTTAAATTCTTAAAAGCTTAGTTATTATCCACATTTCTATGTCCATTTTGAGTGAACAGCCGAAATGATCAGACACTTGGGGGTATATTTACTAAAGTGAGAGTTTTTAGAAGTGCAGATATTGCCCATAGCAACCAATCAGATTCTACTTTAATTTGCACGTTCTAGAAGATAATAGCTAGAATCTGATTGGTTGCTATGGGCAACTTCTCCACTTCTAAAAACTCTCACTTTAGTAAATATACCACTTGTAGTGGAAATGTCCTGCCACATCTATTTGTATACGTGGTATAAATTAATGGCCTGATTCAGAGATGTGTGCTAATGCCGCTGCAAATTTGTACGCAGCGGCAGTGTGAATATATGCAGATGTTGCAGCTGTGGAGATTTGTATTGAAACGCCCACCTGCGGCTTTGCAAATCCAAGCATCTACATACAAAGATGTAGCGTGGTCGCAGGTCAGTCGATAGAGTAACCCTATGGTCGCGCTGAATGGCCGCGGATTCTGAGACGCCAAGGCCATTTTCACTGCGTACAGGATAGCAGTCACAGGCAGAAAACAGTCTCTACCTGCATTCGAGTTGCCAGGTCCTCATTGCCGCCCACACAGCCCCTGCCTGGCAATCACTGTGCTCACTGCGAGCGACGACGAAAATGAAATGACGCATGCACAGATTACCGATAATCGCTCAAACTGCGCAAACAATCGGCATTGAATTAATCTCTGAATCAGGTAATAAATCAACTAAAATGGAATGATCATGGCAAATAAGATGCGAGATGCTAAAGGATGGTAAGGACGAAAGGTTATGGAGAAGTAACAGGCTGGTAAAATGAGGCAATAGTGACAGACAAATAGGATGTAATTGATTGTGTACATCCATCAAAACATTGGGCCTTATTCAGAGATTTACGTAAAGACGATGTTTATGCAAATCTCTGATGTTTTGAGATCTATGATTGGGCAGAAGCCGCACTGCTCATGTGCAGATCTGGGTCTGTGATGTCACTCGCAGTGCCCCAAATTCTGCAGCATGATTAACATGCTGTTGGCGTTTGGGGCGGCGACAGGAAGTGTCACAGAAAACAGGGACATGTTGGCCCTGATTTCTGGGCATACACTGGCCCTGACAGCATGATTTCACTAAATGTCTGATATTCACGCAGTTTGATCCGATCCGATGCTCTGTCTTTGGACGCAACAGCGGATCAGAGAAGCCAACAAAAGGCGTCTTTTTAGACAGCCACAAAGATGCAATAGTTGTTTTAATAGCGTCCACCTCTGAATCAGCCCCATTGCAATATAATGACACACATTACACCACAATCACAGATGAAACAAAAACGTGCTGTGGCATGCACCAAAGTGCAATATTAATATATGCAGTAGTATCATCAAACCACTTCTGATCTTCTGACAATCCGCCAGTGACAAACCAGATGAAGAGGGAAAGTGAAATAGGGTAATTTGCTGCAAGGTGAATCTTATTCAGATGATGAAACTTTAAATTCAGGAACAGTAGGTAGAGACAAAACAAGCTATAATGCTTGTAGATGCATCATGCAGGTTACCACTTAAAATTCCACACGGAGGTGTGCTAGAGGATGGTCCATGCTTCCCGCGGGCTACAAAAAGGCACTGCATCCTGGGCAGCAGCACTGGTTGCACACCCCTTGTTGTGGTCCTGACCATGGTGTCATACAATGGGGTCTCTATACAATAGGCCATATTTACCCATACCTCCCAACTTTTCGGTATGGGAAGGAGGGACAGGGCGCACGCCGAAGGCAGCCCCCCCAGGCTCTCCCTACGCTAGTGAACGGATGCCGTGCGATGCACACGGCTTCTGATTACCTTCTGCACACCCACTGCTCTGCTAGGCAGAGCAGCAGGTGTGCTCTCCCCAACTTCCCCCCCCCACCGCGGGACACTGCGACCCGCGGGCGGGACAGCGGGACAGTCCCAGAAAAACGGGACAGTTAGGAGGTATGTTTACCACATGTAGACTTACACCTAGCACGTCTCTTGGAAGGTAAGGATCTCAATCTCCCCTGAGATGCAGCAGGACAGGTGATGACTCCACCACTATAATGTGGACAATACATACACTAACACAAGGTACCAGGAAACGTCCTGTGAGAGAGGTGTGTCTCCGTTTACCAATGCTGCTGGGCACTAGGATCCAGAGGCATGACCACTGACCCGGCTACTGCATATGAGCGGCTTCCCTCCACATCTTTCTCCTCATCCGTCCACACTAACGGTGTTATTCACACCTCCTGGCGCTATTCAACTCCCGCTGAATTGAATCGCCCTCAGAGTGTCTGCCAGTAAGTTCCATGCAGGACATACTATTCCAAAGCAAAATACCACCGCATCCTCCAGCTGCTTAGTGGCTATGGACACCTCTAAGCAGCCTGGCAGGTAACTGCTTTGAGCTCATTACACCTAAAACTGTGGGTTATTGGCTCTTAGAAAGGTTTTGTTTGTCTTTGATTGGAAACTTAATATGAATGCAGATCCATTTCTCACTGCCTGTTATAGGTGCAGTTTTCCTACCATTATGGTTCTAAATTGCTTCCAGTTTTCATTATCCCCTGATCACTGCCTGTTTCTGAAATTTTGCCTGGCTACTGGCCATTCTGTGGACTGACACCTGCACTAGTCATACCTGTACACTGACTATTCTCTGGAGTGCTGCCTGCCCTGACCTCTGTCTAGATCTTATCCAGTGAAAGTGAACGTGCTTCTCCTGTGTGCAATCCTGTGCATATGCTTTGTATGTGATTAATTTGTGAGTTGTGTATAGATTCTGGTAGTCCACCTCAGAATAAGCAATCTATGTACTAAGCATTGGAGAGAGATAAAGTGGACGGATATAAAGTACCAACTAATCAGCTCCTGTCATTTAACAGGCTGTGTTTGAAAAATGACAAGAACTGATTGGTGGGTACTTTATCTCCTATCCATCCACTTTATCTCTCTCCAAGGCTTAGTACATAGACACCTTAGTCTTTATTATTACATGCACAACGTCTGGGTCAACTGAGTATATGTAGCTCTAAGGGGGGGATCGGTATGAAATACTGCCGGACGGTTCTAATCCCAGCGCTGGAAGACCGGCGGTTCTAATCCCGAGTATTTTCCTATTCACTAACCTAACCCCCCCAACCCTAACCCTCCCTAAGGGGTGCCTAACCCTATCCTCCCCCCCAAGGGCCTAATTCTAACCCACCCTGTAAGTGTCTAAACCTAACATCCCCTTTCCCGCAGCCTAAACCTAAGTCTCCCGGGGGGGTGCCTAACCCTAACCTCCCCCCAGGGGTACCTAACCCCAACCCGCCCTTTCCCCTAGCCTAACCCTCCGGGGGGGTGCCTAAGTCCCCCCCAGGTGCCCCTATCCCTCCCCCCCGTGGCTGTCCGTGCCCGGCGCCCCGGCTTACTTTCGATTGGGATGCCGGGAGTCGGGCTCCCGACATAGGTAAAATGACAGGTGTCGTTAGACCCTTGCCGGGATTAGACAGTCGGGATGCCAACGGTCAGCATTTAGACCATCGGCATCCCAACTGCATACCGTTGCAAAGGGATGGACCACAACTAGCCAGGTTCTATAGGATTATTCAGCATCTAAAGTCACAGTTTGCCAATAATACCTCATCAGCCCCTGAACACTGAAGCATTGATGGTAAGGCATCTATCTAGGGTTGATTCTCCATCCCACCATGTGATAATTCCAAGAACAATAAGGAAATGGTGTCTGGGAATTGTTATCTACTCCATGCTGTAAGTTCAGGGTTGGGATCAGCAAGTCCCACCAGTGTGGCTTAACCACAGGCTCCAGTCATGCACGGTTTGGCTCAGTAGGAGCCATTATTACCTGAGCCATATCCTCTGCACAGTTTTTCTACACAATGCATAATTTCTAGGCTGCGGAACTGACACACTGCACTGTCATGGACAAAATATTTTTCGGCCACTCTCAGCAAGGCCAAGTTTAGCTCTTTCAGTGTCAGCTCTGTGTACAGTATTGATCCATGGCTGTATCCAAATTCCCATATAGAGATTGGTTGCAGATGCTCTCTGTCTGTAAGGGAAGTCGACCTGCATTTTTCTGAAAAGGGACGTTTGTCTTTGTCAGAAAACAGGGACAGTCTTGTTGTTACAGCAACCGGAGACCCAAAACAATGGGAGCGAGAGAAATGTGTGCTAAAAGCACTGAAACAGATAATTATAACAATTATTGTTATGAAATGAAATTTTAAGTAAAATATAGGATCACTTGAAGTTGTTATGGCAACTGATGTTCTGAAGGAAACTGCAGTTGTGAAAATATTCCTACTCTGCTTTTTCCTCCCATCTTTGTTCATATGCAGGAACTTAAATAACTCAATGCTAAAATTAGACCTTGTTAATTTTAATTAGCTGGATATATATCTTATCCTATAACTTTACTACCTAGATATATTTTCTCATTAGTCGAAAATTACAGACAAACAGCCTGTGTCTACTAAAAACCACTCACCGTTACAAAATCAGCCAATATATTTCTAATGCAATTTATCAATGGAGGGGAACTGCAATGAGCAATGTAATGCTGTAATCTATTAAATGCTAGAAATGGTTATTAAAAAAATGAGTTGGCAAGGGGCCGAAATTTCCTTGCACACAATGTACTGAGCTCCTCGGGTCTTATCAACATAACCTGTAATCATTAATAACAGTATAGGTATTGGCTAATTTAACCCTTCCCTGCCACGGCTGCATTACGAGGTGACCTTTAAACGAGATGCAGAAGCTAGAAATGTCAAGGCTCATTTTTTTTCTAAGTTCTCATTGATATTTACTGTAGTCTACATATCTAATAGATCTTACAGGAGCCTCGTTAATAAAAGCCCCAACTTTGCATTTGAAATGCCATTGTTTAGCTTACAACCTCCCAAATATAATTAGAAGGCAGCATAATGACTGCCATTAGGTCCAATTTAGATTATTCTGGGAATGGAAAGGGAATTTAAAAACATATAGCTAAGCTGTCCCTATGTTTAGAGGAGAAATATATTTATATTATTGCCTTAATATGCTTTATGTAATGAGCTGTTTAAGATGTTTTAATTTAAAAATACATAATTTTGGTTATATTTCTTTTCCTTATTTCCTTCCGTTAGTATGTTCGCTAATATTGTTTTTTTTTTTAGATCGGTTGACTGCTGTTAATGCTTTTTTAGTTGAGCTATTGGCCACTGGGGAGCGTTTACCTCTTTTGTGTTTTACTTTAAAATGCCATTTCCATGTATGAAGATTGGGGCTTTGTTGGTGCACTTAATTTTCAGAATGGAGAATGGGCTGATCTAGGAAGTCAGTAGGTAGATAATTCATTTTTAATTTGACACAAAATCACAACAAAAAGATATATTAGAAGACCATACACTGAAAGAAGAAGGCTACTAGGGACACGATGAAGCAAAGCCTTCATTGCTATGGGTATAGAGTACTTCTTTTTTGAATAGTTATTTATTCTCCTTTTCAAAATAGCATACTATCTGCCACTCCAATTCATAAACAATTCCCATTTATATTCTACAGTTCTAGAGATTTTATAGATATGTGCGGCTCGGTTCTCCAGAAATCCAAATTCACTCTAATTTTGTGAATCCGGACAGATCTGAGTGCGGTTCAGCTCTCCTTAGGAGATCCAGACAGATCTGAGTCGCGGTTCTGATCTTCCCATGATACAGAATTCGGGTTTTAAATCCAAATTTCGGGTTTTGGATATTAGCTGTTTTTAAAAACTTTTTATAAATTTTTTTTTTTTTTTATAAAACACAGATCCAAAACCAAAATACTTGAGGATGGTTTTGCAAAACCAAAACACAAAGATTAATCCAGATCTAAAACCAAAACACGGGGGTTAGCTCCCATCACTACTATTTTATAGTTTAATAAATAAAATGGTAAGCCCCTAAAATCAAAGCATTACTAAAATATGAGAACTGCTATTTTAACAATACCTGAATATGACTGCGACTAATAACATAACACATCCCTTATTAGCAACCATGATCACCAGTGCAGTGAAGCCTAAGAGACAGCCAACATCTCAAATTATGGCACAATAACGTGTTGACATATGAACCTATTCCCAATACCCAGAGAAAATTTCCAAAGAGGTCATTTCTAACATTAAATAGGCCCAAATGCCTGCAAATCAATAAAATCCACCCTCACATTCATCAAGCAGACATCATCTTAAAGGTCCACATAGCGGCTCCTAATAACATAATGTATGAAATAGATACCTCTGATAAGGGCAAAAGCATGGACAAAGTTAATTGTTTGCGACAAGCAAACTAGCTGACATTTTTCTGTCCATGATCTTTAGTCGTAGGCAGGTCCCAGCTTCTGACCCGACAGTAAATCAAAACAACTTTACTTACATTATATATCAGGTCACCCATATGTTCTCGATTGTTTTACAATTATTAGTGTTATTTTTCCATTGATTGCTTTTTTCATAGTTATCTATGTCTCCAGCATTGGCAGTTTGAACTTCATTTAATGATAAATGGATTAATTCGCTTGATCAATTACACTAATTATGTTATAGCTACAGATAATAATTCTTGTAAAAATGACATACGGTGCACTTTTAAATCACAATTATGAATCTTTCATTACCATCTTCTTTTTAGGTAATTTCATGCTTTAACCTCAACTCCTTAATATGCTGTGGGAGAAATGTCTTTCTTTAAGTCTCAATGTATCCATGTAGGTTTTTTACTGTAATGAGCTTATCACAGAATTCTAGGAACCTTTTCTTCCAAGGTTACCCTTTCATTATAATTTTACCTCTAAAGTCCCTTTTTAAATAAGCCAGCCTATCTATATTCCTCATAGACAGGTGCCCTAAACTGTATCCAGTATTCAATTGATCTTACATGGGTATATTGATCCTTACATACCTCGAGATACAACCAGTTCCAATACAGTGATATTTCTGTCAAGCATTCACATCAGTAGCACTTACATTTCATAATTAGACCTCATTATAAATAAATTGCTTGCATTTAAAAAAAAAAAGTTTTTGTCTCTCTAACCAGTCCCTCACCACACCTCCCCATCCATCTTATCAACTCTGATATCTTTCTCCCCGTATCTGTAGAGGAAGTTCTGGCCCTCATCCGGTCCTCCTCCCCTTTCCACTTCCCCCTTGACCCTATCTCCTCCCACCTCCTCCACTACCTTTCTCTTTCTCCCTGTTTTCATCTTGCCCACCTCCTCAATTTCTCCCTCTCATCAGGCACTATCCCTTCTGCATTCAAGCATGCCTACCCCTGATCCTAACACTCTCCAATTACTGACCCGTCTCTCTCCTCCCTTTTGCTTCCAAACTCCTTGAGCGTATTGTTTACAACTGCCTTACTGCCTTTCTTTCCTCCCACACCCTGCTTGACCAGTTTCAGTCTGGCTACCATTTTCTCGACTACACCCAAACTCACAAAAGCTAGCAATGACCACCTTGCTGCCGAATACAAGGGCCACTATGCTCCTACCTCCCTGACCATTCCTTTTTTGTTTCCTCTCATGACTCCTCTTCCCCCCAACTTCCACTAATGGTAGGTGTTCCCCATGGTCCTGTTTTTGGACCTGTCCTATTCTCCCTCTATACAGCTTCTTTAGGTAAACTCATCAATATCATCTCTATGCTGATGATACTCAGATCTACCTCTCCTCCCCTGAACTCTCCCCCTCTCTTCTCACATGTATCTTCAAGCAGGGGCGGAACTAGCGGCGGTGCAGCCAGTGCCTTGCACCGGGGCCCGTTGTGGTGCAGGGGCCCATAGCCACCTGCACCAGACAGCGCTACCGCCGCTGCCCGCAGACCCAGTACCCCATTAAGTAATTGGATGGAGCTGAAGTGGGCCCGCTCCGGCCGCTCTGGCTCCACCAACATGACATAGTGACACCTGCCGCGGCCCTTGTTTGACATGGCGCATGTGACGTCATGACGTCGCACACGCATGTTACGTGATGACATCACATGCCCTGCTGGAGAGCCTGGGTGAGCCGCGGATCAAGAGGATCAGCACCGGGGAAGAAGCGGACTGACGAGAAGAAGCCGGAAGGATTGGAAACAAGGTAAGTCAGTATAAGAGGCAAAAAAAAAGCTGGGCAGCGGGAGTGGGATGCGGATGGACCAAATGTGGAAAAAAAAGGCTGGGCAGCAGGGGGTTGATGAGGTGAGGAGATGGTGAAAAAAAAAGTCTGGGCAGCGGGGGGTTGAAGGGTTTGGTGAGGTGAGGTTGGTGATGAAAAAAACGGCTGGGCAGCAGGGGGTTGGTGAGGTGAGGAGGTGGTGAAAAAAAAGGCTGGGCAGCAGGACAGGGCCAGGCACTGGATTTAATGGCTGGGGTGGAGGTGAGGTGCAGGGTGCCAGGAAAGGGAGGGGCCAAAGCATATTCTTGCACCTGGGCCCACCACTCTCTAATTCCACCACTGTCTCCAACTGTCTCTTTGCTATCTCTTCCTGGATGTCTCAGTGCTTTCTTAAACTTAACATGTCTAAGAGGTTAATTTACTAAAGGTAGATTTGATGGTCGATTTGAAATGTGATTTAGCTCACCTCAAACCGACTCAAATTGCATTGTGACAACCCTCGTTTTTTTTACCAGATTTACTAATGGTCGATTTGTTTTCTGATTTGCAAAACAAATTCGATTTGATTCGGTTTTGAGTAGTGATTTGGTGTTCGATTTGACATGTTCATGTACAAATCGAACGGCAAATCCCACTTCAAACCGAACTGCAAATCCCCGACTGCATTGAACTGCTTCATGCTTTCACTTTCAGCATGAGCAGTTCGTTCTCACACAGATACATGCAGACATCAGTGCGATGCCTGCATGTATCTGACTGTAACAAGCAAACAAATAGCAACCAGCCCCCGACTTTTCAAACCCAGTCCTGGTTGACTAAGTACAGGGAATAAATTGCGTAGGGGTCTCCCTGTACTTAGTTCAACCAGCACTGGGCTTTGGGAACCAGTCCTGGTTCTGGAATTACAGGGAAAAATTTGCATAGGGTCTCCCTGTAATTCACAGAACCAGCCCTGGACCCTTTCTAGTGGGGGACTGATGCCACAGCCAGGGGAGTCCTATCACCGGGCCCCCCCAGCTGCAGTATCAGCCCTGACCACTAGTGAGCCCAGGCCAGGAATCCCTGGGGATTTGGGGACCTCTCCAATAAAGGCTATCCCCGCCACCAATGGCCCACATGCTGGTACTTGTGGTTCTCCAAGTACCAGCATGCAGGGGAGGCTTGCTGGGACCTGCAGTTCTACTCTAAAGACAATGTTTTACATATTCTATTTTTACACTACATTTACACAATCAACCCGCCACCCGCTGCCCAGGGGTGGCGGGGATAGCCCCGGGCTATCAGCCTAGGCTAGGGGTGCCCTGAAGATCAGGACCCCTTTATTGGAGAGGTCCCCAACTCCCCAGGGATCCCTGGCCTGGGCTGACTAGTGGTCAGGGCTGATGCTGCTGCTGGGGGGCACGGTGATAGGGCTCCCCTGGCTGTGACATTAGCCCCCCGCTAGAAAGGGTCCAGGGCTGGTACTGTGAATTACAGGGAGATCCTACGCAATTTTTTCCCTGTAATTCCAGAACCAGGACTGGTTCCCATAGCCCAGTACTGGTTGTATTAAGTACAGTGGAACCCTACATATTTTTTACCTGTACTTAGTCAATCAGAACTGGGTTTGAAAAGTCCGGGCTGGTTGTGTTTTAGGGGGGTACCTCACGTCATTTTTTTTAACATTTAACTCTTTATTTGCTTTTTATAGTCAGATACATGCAGGCATCTCACTGTATGTATCTGTGTTAATTAGACCTGCTCATGCTCAAATCGAAAGCATGAAGCGGGTCTATTCATTTGGGGATTTGCAGTTCGATTTGAAGTTTGATTTCAAATCGAATGATAGTAAATAAGGGTTTTGTGTGTTGGTCTATGTAAAAGTACCAATGGTTTACCGATGTTCGATTTGAGGTTGATTTGGCTAAAATTCGATTTGAAATTCAATTTTACATTCGATTTGGCCTTTAGTAAATACCCAAATGCAAAATAGAATACAAATTGAAAGAAAATCGCTTGCCAAATCACCTCAAAATGCCAAATAAACCTTTAGTAAATTTACCCCTAAGTCTGAGCTGATCATGTTCCCACAATTTCATTATCTATTGATGGCACAACCATCTCCTCTAGCTCCCAAGTGCACTGTTTTGGAGTTATCCTTGACTCCTCTCTCTCCTTTAAACAACAAATTCAGCACCTCTCGCAGTCCTGCCGTTTCCAGCTAAAATATTTTCAGGATCTGACCCTTTCTCACCCTGGATGCTACTAAAACCCTTGTCCACTCTCTGGTCATCTCCAGATTGCAGTACTACTGTAACCTCATCCTATCTGGCCTCCCTGCTGTAACCTCATCCTATCTGGCCTCCCTGACTCCTACCTCCTGCTCCTGCTCAGCTTCTCTTCCTCTTCAAGCACTCTACATCTGCTTCTCTCTCTTCTATAAGCCCTACACTGGCTCCCCTTCCACTTCAGAGGTTTTTAGACTCACTTACAAAGCCCTTACCCATTCCTCTCCCATTTACATCTCAGACCTCATCACCCTTTACACTCCCACCCATCCACTGCACTCAAAATTTGCATGCTGCCTATCCTGCCAACGGATTACTTCATCCCACTCCCACTCTCTACAAAGCTCTCAGGACCCACTACTTCATCAAAGCCTTCCATCTGTCCACCTAACATGCTGCTCCATGCTTCTTCTGTACTGTCTACCCCATATGTGTCACACCTGTCTGTCTGCCCTCCCCCCCCTTAGAATGTAAGCTCTCATGAGCAAGGCCCTCTTCCCTCACATGCCTCTTCTTCACTTACTACTCATACTATCATCTACTCCTAACTCCACATAAGAGCATCTAACACTTGGTTGCTAACACTCTGCTGTTTATTTCAGTGTTTTGATCGATAATTTATTTATGAACCATGTCCTTGTTCTGCATTGTTTTGTACTGTGTCACTGTTTTCCTATTAACTTATTTGTTTATGTACTTTATTAAATGCTGCAGAATTATTATAATAATATAAATAAATATCATTTACATTTTTTTTTTTAAATATCCCTTCATCTACCCCAACTCAGGCCCACATTTCTTTAAAAGCACCCAGACCACACCAGTATTACATTAATAATCCTATTACCACACCTTAAATTAGTAGAAACCAATTAAACCACCATTAAATATCTTCACCAGTTTAATAAGTAAACCAATAATTGAATAGCCTCCACCACAAAAAAAAATAACCCCAACTTTTACAAATGAATAGTTCATAATCTCCCCAGCCCACCAGCACCATCCACATTACACTAAGGGCCTTACCACACTTTATATCATCTGGACTCATGAGCTGTATATTGTAGGAGACACACCCGTCTGTGTGTTTCCTATGCTGTTTGCACACATGGCATCATACATGTGTGACTTATTGAGACACATTAATGAGAGAGAATAGTGTAATTGGGTGATGAGTCACCCATGGAGGGTAAGGAAGCAGGGGTAGAAGCAGTCAATGTTAAGTAGGAGACTGATGAAGAAGAGGCTGTCACAAGCAGAAAGGACGAAGGGGAAGATTCTGCATACCTCCCAACATCTGAGACCACCAAAGCAGTAGGGGGGGCATGACTGGTTTACACTTAAATATACATTTATTCAAATATAAACTATATTAAAATATACATTTATTAAAAAATAATATTTTATTGAAAGGTTCACAAAATGTACACTACAAATAAATCACATTCTTAAGCAACATTATATAGACATAAATGTTTTGTGTACTTATTTCTCCAACCAGTATGGATACCAGAGATATGCATGGACCCCGTCTTTTTGTTTTGGTTCTAATAATCATTGTGTTTTAGTTTTGTCCAAACCACCCTCACGTGTTTTTGTTTTGGATCTGGATATAAAAAAAAAAAAACATTATAAAAACAGCTAACACCATGTAATATGGGCATGTTTCTGTTCCTACAGTATTATTAACCTCAACAACATTAACTTCCAGTCATTTCCAGTTAGTTTTGACCATCTCACTGCTCACAATATTGTTCACCAATATTGGCCAAAGACTGGCTGGCTAAATTAAGCAACAGAGCAGCGGCACAAAAACACACCAGTTTAAAAGAATATAGCACATCTATGAAATATTGCGACATAGCAGAGGCAGACAGGATGGTAGCTTAATAAACTATATGACCCCATAGAAAGAATGTTTTAATTAATCAAGAACTAGATCAGACAGAGGCCCGAAGGCAGTACAGGGAAATGGAGGTGGAGTATGTAGTGGAAAGCGAGTAAAAAGGAATGATCGATTGATTAATTAAAAGAAAATTAAATGAAGACGTGGCCTTGTGAGTGCTATTTTGCAGCAACTGAGAAGAGAAAAGGCCATAAAAGAATACAATGTTAATAGCCAAGGATTCCTGACAAGGGTTGCATGAGAAGCTGGCCATACTACCCTCCCCCCCTCCTTCCTAATTGGGTAACACACCTCAGTAGTACATTTATGAGGAGCACCAGAGAGTCTGAGGGGAACTAACTCAGAGGCTTGAGGGCAGTACAGGAAAATGGAGATGGAGTACAGTATGTAGTGGAAGGCAGGTAAAAAAAGAATGAGTGATTGAGTAATTAATTAAAAAAAATTAAGACGTGGCCTGTTTTGGGGCAACTGAGAATAGCAAAGACCATAAAAGAATACAATGTTAATAGCCAAGGATTCCTTAGCTGAATGGAACATTTATAATTGTTGTTTTTTAGAATGGGAGGTATAAGAAATAATGTTCCCCTTTAGGACCTCCTTAGTCATTTGCCAAAAGAGAGAAGGGTTGTCAAGGTGTTGCAAGTTGGAAAAGGCATAGGAGTTTAAGAGGATTTCAGCATATCTTTATAGTTGCTGGAGGCTAGGTACTGTCCTGTAGAAAGCAAGGGGGGGCAAAGGGCAATCCAAATTAAAATGTCAATGTCAGAAGATGGAGCTTTAGTGAACAGTGAACTTGAAATTAAAATATAGTCTATCCTGAAATATGTTTTATCTGGTGCCAAGTGAAATGTAAATTCCTTATTGTCGTGCATGGAGAGTATAGTGGCCTCCTGAGTACAGACTGTTTGTTGAGCTTTGTACAGCTTATCTTTGGTGTTGGAAATGTGCTGTTCCGCTTTCTCAAAAACACTGTTGTTGAAATTTCTCCATGGCTGGGCCTACAGAATACTTTAGAAGTATCCAACAAGGGTGAGAGAGTTTCAGAAGTCTCTTTAGCTTTAGTGAGTGAATGAGCACTATATTTGCTTTCATCGGCAAAACTTCTTTCTTGTCATCACCTGACTGGAGCGAAGAAAGGCCTGAGTGGTCAGAAGAAGGTGTCTGCTTCTCCTTATTTTTAGAGATTTGTCTGTCTTTGGGTCCCAGAGGCTGCTTCGCCACATATTTTTCTATACCCCTTCTGTAGAACTGAGAACAGTAGAAGATGGTGAGGAGAGAGAGACAGATATCCAATCAGGTGAATAGAGCAAAAATATCACAAATGATGGCAGGGGCATAGAGGGAGCAAGGAGATGCGATGGGAGGCCTGGTGTAAGCATATAAGTGTCAACCAGCACCCACTGCTGACAGCTGCAGAGAATTCCAGGCAGGGTCCATGCTGCACACACAGCCAGCATCTGTGCAGTATCCAGGATCTGTGACTCCTGAGGACTAGGATCTGTAACAACTGGTGGCACCATTAGGAAACAGCTGCTGAACTGCTCCAGGAAGCCCCCAGGAGATGCGCCAGCTGAGATGCCAAGGCCCGGCAAGGAGAAGCAGTCCTGCATTAGAACAGGTGTCAGGAACGTCAGACCACAAACCCAAGATGGCGACTGTGGGCAGTGTCTCACTATTGCAGGGCTGGATTTCAGGGTATCAGTGGTTGCAGGGAGCTGGGACCAGCACCTGCACTTACAGTACCTGCGCTATCCTCTGCAGTGTTCAGGTGATGGTAAGCCCAAAGAACCACTCTATGACTAAAATGCAGCCGGTCGTTAGCCCTGTCCATCAAAAGTAAAAAGTGGATACTTTTAATTAACAGCTTATACTGTATCATTTGCTACATTTCCGAGATAAGTTTAGATTTTAAATCAGACAGTAACAAGCAAAAATGCCGGCACCAGAGCACCAACCTGTAAGACTGCAAGTATAAGCACCAGGGGTGATTAAAACATTCCAGTTGTCAATCTGGAACAAACTGATGTCCCGCATTTATTAAGGGAAATGGTCCCATTGGAGATAAATATTTTTGTGTTTTGATAAATAATAGTGTGTTGTTTGCCAAAACTAATTTCATAGTAACAGCAAAAGAATTACATTGGAGGATGCATTATATACATCTGTTATCTCCTTCAATGTCTCCTGAAATCTATTTTCCGAGCAGCACAGGAAGGCAGAGAGAAGAAACGGGCACTTGAGAACAAACACATCAAAATCTGAAATATTGAAGCCAAAGCTCTTCAGGTTGTGCAGTGATTTATGTATTTGTGTACGGTGTAGGGCAGTATATGTCATTCACACATAATGTAAGCGGTGACTTCTGTACAATGTTTACATCTGATGGGACTCCTCATTGGTAGTTCATTTACAGCGTACAAAAATATTTTTCACTGCACTTTTGTAAATAGGCCACAGTAAAGCATTGTGGTAAATAAAAATACCTTTCAATTTTTCTTTATAAGTGCTGTGTCCTCATCTCATAAACATCCAGAATGTGTAAACATAGGGAGGATAAATTCTGCAAAATCCATTACTGCTGCAATGTAGCTAAAAAAACATATTTCCAAGGCAGTTTAGTGATTCTCAGCTGCCCCAGTGACACTGGACCTCATTCAGAGTCGGTCGTTGCAGCCGCTCGGTCGTACGCCACTGATGTTCGCTAAACTGCGCATGCGTAAAATTCGCAATGCGCGTGCGCAAACTAGCTATTACGATCAGAAATTGCTCTCTCCTTGAACACAGCCAGGTCGTTAGTTTGAGTGACAGGATGAGGCGTTTGTGGGTGGTAACAGGGGAAGGTGCTTGTGAACAGGGGAGTGGAGATTCGAACGCAGGCGTGCCTGACTATGCAAACGGCGTTTTATGGGAGTGCATAATTAACTAAGTAGTGTCATGGCATATGTGACATGGGAGGTTTTTACACTGACTAGATCGTAGTGCTTAAGAGAGGGTATGGTCAACCTTAAGCTCTACGAGCAGCTCCGATAGTTCCCGATGGTCTCGATTAATCCTTATATGCCCGGAGATGACGTGTAATGCGAACGAGAAGGGGGCATATTTTTAGTCTTACGGCCGCATCCTCCCCTCGCTTGTCCAGCTGACGATCCCATCTTAACGACGCAACTTGCGAGCGCTTCATTTGCATATCCGGCCCCTTTTACCTTGCGACCGTGCGGCCGCAACGACCGACTCTGAATGAGGTCCACTGTCCCGGTGCTGTAAGAGTTAACTTACCGTTCTGCTAGGCCAGTCTCTGTATTAGTATTATTATTATTATTATTATTATTGTTATTATTATTGTTATTATCATTTATTTATATGGCGTCACAAGTGTTCCTCAGCACCTTACAAAGTACATAGACAAATAAGTATCCAGTGACTTACAATACAATAACATACAGGACATGTATAATAAACATTGCTATATTAGTGACCTTTACGCCCACATAAGCAGCCAAGTGTTAGTTGCCCTAGTGGGGAGTAAGAGATAAATTAAATTACAGAAGGGAGAAGCACAAGAGGGTAGAGTTCTGTAGTTGTGAAGCCGGCTCACACATGCACAGTAGAATTGGAAGCCCAGAGTTGATTGTAAATAATGAAAATATGGGAAAATAATTTTTGTTCATTGAGAAATTAGTCTCATTGTCAGGCTGAAGTGTGCAGTATATTAGGAGAGAAACTAAAAAATGTCATTTATTGAAATTGGAAGGAGACTTTACTTGTGATATTTACAGTTTTGCACAGTGCCCTCTGTTATCACTGCTACCAGGTTACCTCTTTCATTTTACTGCTATCTCTAACACTTTACTGTAATCACTGAGATCACTTACTGCTATCACTGTTACATGTTTACTGCTATCATTGCTACCACTTTACTGTTATCTCTACTAACACTTTACTGTAATCACTGAGATCACTTACTGCTATCACTGTTACATGTTTACTGCTATCATTGCTACCACTTTACTGTTATCTCTACTAACACTTTACTGTAATCACTGAGATCACTTACTGCTATCACTGTTACATGTTTACTGCTATCATTGCTACCACTTTACTGTTATCTCTACTAACACTTTACTGTAATCACTGAGATCACTTACTGCTATCACTGTTACATGTTTACTGCTATCATTGCTACCACTTTACTGCTATCTTTACTACCACTATACTGCTATCATTGCTACCACTTTACTGCTATCTTTACTACCACTATACTGCTATCATTGATACCACTTTACTGCTATCTTTACTACCACTATACTGCTAGCATTGCTAAAAGTTTACTACTACACTCATTGGTGTACCTATAATGGGTGCAGGGTGTGCAGTGCCCCACCCTCAGATCCTGCACCCATGTTTAATATTTATCTCCTTGGAGCCCCGCGTCAGCACTGCAGCAACATAAATCACCAGGAAACTGGTGCAGAGGCCATTTTCCCAGAGATTTGCACATGCACAGTAGAGAAGTCTCCGGGTCCTTGGCACAGGCGTCATGTTACCAGAGACCTGCACATGCACAGTAGACTCTGGCACAACACCAGAGTTTATATACAACACCAGAGTCTACTGCACTACAGAGAGGAGGGGGCCTGCACAGAGTCTGCACATAGCCCCTTCCCCTCACTTAAACCACCCCTGACTACACTCTTTCCAATTTACTACTACACTGAAACAGCTCTACTGCTATCACTGCTACCACTTTAATGGTTAAGTCTTACCACTTTACTGCTTTCACTATTATCACTTTACTGCTGTCACTATACTATTTCTGTTTACACTTTACTGCTATCACTACTAACACTGCTACCACTTTACCTATCACTACTATCACTTTACTGCGTTCACTACTACTACTGCTACCACTTTACCTATCACTACTATCACTTTCCTACTATCACTCCTACCACCTTAATGCTATCACTACTACTTCACTACCACTCCTATCACTTTACTGCTATCACTACAATCACTTTACTGTTATCATTCCAAACACTTTACTGCTATCACTACTATCATTTTACTGCTGTCACTCCTACCACTTTACTGCTATTAATACTATCATTTTATTGCTATCATTCCTACCACTTTACTGCTATCACTACTATCACTTTACTGCTATAACTACTATTACTTTCCTGCTATCATTTTACTGCTATAACTACTATCACTTTCCTGCTATCACTTTACTGCTATCACTA
The DNA here is from genome assembly GCA_031769625.1 of Taudactylus pleione. Classification (NCBI taxonomy): domain Eukaryota; kingdom Metazoa; phylum Chordata; class Amphibia; order Anura; family Myobatrachidae; genus Taudactylus; species Taudactylus pleione. The sequence goes on along the minus strand of JAUIMM010000039.1, from coordinate 26,100,080 downwards.
CTATCACTTTACTGCTATCACTTTACTGCTATCACTACTATCACTTTACTGCTATCACTTTACTGTTTTCACTACTACCACTTTACTACTATCACTTTCCTGTTATCACTGCTACAACTTTACTGTTTCATTCCTACAACTTTACTGTTTCATCCCTACCATTTTACTGCTATCACTACTACAATTTTATTGCTATCACTACTACAATTTTACAGCTATCATTGCTACCACTTTACTGTTATTTCTGCTTTCACTTTACACCTGTCACTAGGACCACTTCATACCTACCACTTTACTTCTATCACTGCAGAGCTACCACTTTACTGCCAACTCTGACCATATTGCTAAGTAGTTGCCTTTTATATTATAGATTCTGAATGAACCTTGCTGGGAGTGAAAGGGTTAACTTTTATTTTTCTATCTCTTGCAATTCTTAGTCCTTAGATTGTCTTCCTAATGTGTCCCAGAGATGATTTGTAGATGTGATATTCATCTCAATGTATGTCTCCTGGCAAACATCTTAAGGAAAAGTACAATAACAAAATGTCCTATTATTATTTATTAGCAGATATTGCTACTGCTTACACTAAATTGCACATAACAGAACAATATAGAACAATATAAACAGATGCTTTATATACCAAATGTAATAGCTGAAATACAAAAATCGTCACTTCTTTTTCCAGCCAGCCAGTCAGCCCCATGGCAGCTATTGTGTATTGGTTATTATTATCCTTTATGTAATACCACCAAATTATTCAGCCAGGGTCATAATGAGATGCGCACAATTGGTGCCGCCATTCACGATCAAGACTGAGTGACTACCATAGTTGTTGCCTTGATGGCACCATTTTCCAGTTTGGGGGTGTCTAGAGAGGCAACTTGCTGCTTAGAAAGACACCTGCTCCTGGCACCTGTTGTGTGACGTCAAGACGTCACATGTATGAGGGCTGGGGGCTCCAGACCAGGGCACCTCTGCACTCTGCTATGGCACTGCATGCTGCACTGTACAGAGAATATTAGCCATTCATATCAGTCCCTGTATCACTAGTGCTTACCATGTAAATTGTAAGGGGGGGATTCTGAATTGGATTCTAATATATGTGCAGCTGCAATCGCTTTCCGATTCGCTTTTGCGAAAATATGTAAATGCTAGTCTCAGCCTCCCCCTTCGGTAACTGCGTGCGCTGGAGATTACAAGCCCTGAGATGCCCACTTTCACTGTACAGGGACAGTGCAAATCCTTCAGTGTACTCAAACACTCCAGCATCGGCGCACAATCGCGATGACCATTGATACACAAACCTGATGGTTTATGTACAACTCCAATGTTTGAAGATCTGTACATGTGCAGGATCTTTACTATGCATCAGCAGTTCTTCTCGCTTGCAGTACCCAAATTCCACCAGGGGCTCCAAGAGGGTGGGGGAGTGCATACTAATTACCGTGGCACAAGCTTGTCAGATGAGCCAGACAGGGGCACTCCCCAGGCTGCTAATAGGGGGCATTGGCGTATTATGGGAGTGTAATGGCCATGTTTCAGCGTGTGGCTGTGTTCTTGCTCGCTACAAAGCCTGACTTGTTTCCAAGGGTTACACCTAGAAATCAGCATTAACTATGGAGAGATATTGCCTATTGCAACGTACAGTACATTACATATGGCCACTGCTATATCTACTATGTATGATTTGCTGCTGTACCAATTGGACTTTTATTCAGGCGTCTTAAACAGTGAGCTAATGGAGGAAGTGAGAGGAGTTCCTTATCAATGTGTCATTGGAACTTTAATGTATGCAAGTGTTGGCACACAACCAGACATCACACATGCAGTCAGTCATGTTAGGCAATTTGCAATTATTCCTGAAGCATTGGATTGCTGTTAAACATATCCAGAGATACCTGAGGGGTAGAAGTTCCTTGAAATTAAAGTTCCTTGAAATTAAAGTGGACGACAGATGTTCTTGCATTGGATACCTATTCGCTTTGGTAGGTGCAGCCAACAGCTGGGTTAGCAGGAAACAGCCTAATGTTGCCTCATCTACTACCCAGGTGGACTACATGGCACTCACAGAAGCAGCCAAAGAGGCATTGTGGCTAAAGGAGACTTTGGGCTTAATGTAGTGAACATAAAAATGTATTTTCTCCAGTATTGTGTGTTCTCCATATTAAGGGAGAAAAGTGAATTTCACTGAATTTTCTTCTCTTAGTGATGCAGCCCCCATATGTCTCAATGGGGAGTGATCAGTAATGCTATTTATAAAGAACAGAAAGACTTCTCTTCTCCAAACTTTTCTATAAAAAATAACATCATTCATACATGGTGTTATGTTAGGAGCACTGGCAGATAGCTGCAGGACTGCAGTCCCCCCCCCCCCCCCTCCAGTAAAAATGTTCACTGCGAGTCCCCAGTGAGCACTGGTCCTGGCTCCGGCATCCCCAACTCTCCAGCACGATCATCAATAGCAAGGCATGTACAGCAGGGAGCAGGAGTCAGTCCCCATGTGTAGACCTGCTCTGCATGTATTGGCAGTGTAGTGGTCCTACACTGGAAGTCCTACCTGCTAATCTCACACAGGGCTGGCCTGTGGGGAGTTTGATTAGCACAGTAAGAGCTTCAGCAGTAAGGTCTGTGCTGCTCGATGGCTGTAATGTGCTCCTAGGGGCTGCACACGTAACAGCCTTAAAGCTGTTATACTTCAGCTGCTCATGCGAGTTCCCTCCTCCCCCCTTCTGCGCGTGTGAATACAAGATTAGGGACTCTAGAGTCTGGGTCAGCGCTGACCTAAGCTGTAGCCCGGGCAGCCCCCCAGACTGGAAAAGGTAAGAACCGCCACTGGTTAGGAGCAAACAGAGAAACACACAATTAATTGTTCAGGCAGATAAGAAAAAAATTTCTCTCTCTCTCTCTCTCTCTCTCTCTCTCTCTCTCTCTCTCTTTCTTTTTCTCTCTCTCTCTCTCTCTTTCTCTCTCTCTCTCTCTTTCTCTCTCTCTCTTTCTAACTATATATAGTGAAACTATGCGAAAGAGTAACCAATACTATGCATTTGCTATAGGCTAATGGTGTTAGCTGCTGGAACCAAGGTCCAGAACGCATTTCAGGAGCTCAGTAAATCTAAACACCAATGGTAGCTGTCAGGGCCAGCTCCAGGGGTAGCTGTGCCCTGTGCAGCATGTGTAGCAGTCGCCATCTAGTCGCGCACGGTGAAGCTGTGCTTGCCTGAAAATGAGGGTGTGGTCTAATTACCATACGCCACACCCCTAAATGTAATTATTTGGGGGGGTGCCCGCACGGCACCTCTCCAAGTAACTTCAGGCTGGGAAAGACTCCATCACTAGCTGGGCTTCCTCCAGCCCTCTCCCTGCACTGAACGCATGCGCGCAGCATTGATTCAGCTACTCCGTTGTCCGGCACTGCGCCACAGCTGTGGCGGTGCCCAACCTCCCGACCACCTGAGGGACACTTCGGCCCATGGGTGGAACAGCGGGACAGTGCCTGAAAAGTGGGACTATCCCTCTGAAATCGGGATGTTGGGAGGAGTGCGCCCTCTAAGGAGTGGCGCCCCAGTTCAAACGCACTGGTCGAACATGCCTTGAGCCGGCCCTGGTAGCTGACTGTGATTGGAAATGGAGAGACTGCAGAAGATATTGGAAATATCTGCGGCAGTCTCTCCTTTGTATATTCAGTGGATACATTTATGAACCTCATATTGTGGGAATTCCCTCCAAAAACAGCAGTTTTAGGGGATTTTCCATAAATACGCCCCTATAATTTAATTAGAGCTTTCATAAATTTCTGTCATTATAAAAATAGCTGTTTTCGTACTTAAAACCATTCATTGTTTTTATCAACAATACCCACTTAGTGGATGCTGCCATTTCCAGTTATTCCAGATACTTGCCTACTTTTGAAAAAGCATTTTAGGGAGATTGTGAAAGCAACACCTATGAGACGCGGCAGTAAAGTGGACGTGTACTGCTACATCTAAAAGGCGTGCCAAAAATTGATTTACTTCCAAATGTAAATGAGCCCCAAAGCAGTTAGCATGATCTATTTGTTGATTTAAAAAAAGCACACTGATACTATTCAGAAAATGCATGTAGCCATAGGGATCATCATTGTGCCTTATACCCAGTGCAGGGGAATGATACTAATGATCCCATTTGAATGCATATATCTCTTTTTTATACAACGGCTTTATAATGGGGGTAGGGTGCAATCAGGGAGATTACTAGACTCTTTAGGGAGACAGGGAGATTGCTACTATTTCAGGGAGTCTCCCTAACAATCAGGGAGAGTTGGCAAGTGTGTTATTACCACGTTCCAAGTCATTGACTAGGGATGGATATAAGATCCAAATCTGGAGGATTTACACATTTTTCCTCTATGGAACAACATAAATGACTTTCACTGTGGCAGTTGTTGTGCCCCCAGCATATCTAAGTCGTTTCAATCCACTCCTTGGTGTAATGTTGCTATAGCGGGCAGTAAATAAAATCCATAAAAATTGTAGTATGATGGTACAGAATAACTTTGCTTATACACTCTAACTGCTGATTAAGTTACAGAATTATCTTCTGCTGCTAGTGACGTAATAATAATGGAGGTTATTTGCTCCTGTCGAAGGTGCTTACTAGCACGGAAATGCGTTGAGCCTTTAATTTTTACTTCTGGACTATATTCCTTGTACTATGGACTTAACCGCCTGCCGCTGACCTCTCATTGGACATCAGCATGAGTATAGTTTGACTTAACAGCATTTACTACATGCATATGCCTATTTTATATCAAATTTGACGCAAGTGGCAATACCAGTCCGGTGCATGTTGTAGGAACTGCGGTCTGCACTACCCAATAAGATCCGAGGTAGTTGGCAGCCGCCCCACCAGACACCAGCTTATTGCTACAGCCGGACGAGAGACTGTCCGAGTGCTCGATTCATAGCATTATTTCCTCACTGGTTTACTGCATGCAATTCCCTCCGTACTGGCCATCATAACCAGAAACCAGGATACACTAAAATAGGATCTCGGTGATCAGAGCGGCACCAGTTATATACACCAAGGAATGCTACGCGGATGCGGTAATTATACAGTGTTCAGCTTCCGTTCTATATTCCATCGCATATCCATAAGGAATTGCTCCATGTCCACAGAGGAGAGAATTTAATATTCCACCACTTACTAACTCATTATACCTTATTCTATTACATATAGACTGTTCTTAAACACTTGAGTTTTACCAAGTCTCCATTTTTATAGGAGGACACCTGCTATATGATTCGGGACATTGTTAGTTTTACATAGTGGATACATTCTATTGCATCATTTATACTGTGCTGTTTATGTTTTATGTTTTATTTGTATTCTATAAGGGATTGAGCCATTAAAATTGTTTTTACTAATACCAACCGAATTGGATTTTATGGGATTGCGCAGCCAGTTTTTGCCCTTTTATTTACTAAGATTGCTCTAATGTGCGAAGTAGCACAAAACCATGGCAACCAGTCAGCAATTAGCTTTCATCTGTCTAGTACAAATTAGCTAATGCAATCAAATGTCTGGTTAGCTGATATAGTTTAAGCGCAAATTTGATATTATGGGCAATGGGCCTGATTCAGCATGGATCGCAAATGCAAAACTGTACACAGGCAGCTTTGCAATTGCAATCCTTGCAATAATGCAGGAGTTATATGACACCCCCTGCTGCATTTGCGATCCCAGCACTGTGACGGAGGACACAGGCTGAGATCACCATCGCAACCATCGGTGGTCAATGGTCGCGATGGTAGACGGCACAGGGCGGCCGGTCAGCTGAGTAAGCCACAGCTTACTCAGAGTGGCTGGCTTGCGAGCCCAGCAGACTGCGTACATCCATGTAGTCCCTGGGCTGGCCACTCCTGGAAAACGGGGTGGACATGCCCCATTTCTGAGAACGCCGGCCGCCCCCGTCCCCGCACCACCCCTTAAATGCCTCTGGCTGTCAATCAGGCAGAGGCATTCAGGGGCTTGCATGCGTCTTAGCAGGCTCCATTCTGCACACATCTTTATCAAAGATCCCTTGCTGAGGCATAAAAGGCTTCCCTGGCTTAGAGCTTAGGAGATTCTTTAATAGTGGGCATGCTTGGTCATAATACTATGCACGCAAGAGCGTAGCTATAGTTGGTGCAGGGGGTGTGGCTGCTACAGAGCCTGGCACTCCCTCTACACCCAGTTACGCTGCCAGTGGACAGGCACTCACCTTCCTGAGTACTTTTAGCGTTTTTTCAAAACTTACCAGTGTGCTACTTGCAGGTCAGAACATTTGCTGTCTGGACGGCTCCGTCTCTTCTCACTGATGCTGGGAGGAGGTGTGGCTGTGCTGAGCCTGCTGGGACATCCCCAGGCCATGACCAAGTCTCCTTCCAGCATAAGTGAGAAGAAACGGAGCCAACCTGGACTGCAGATGTGCGGCTCTGCAAGCACCGCACTGGTAAGAAATGAGCGCCTGTCCAGCTCTGAGTAGTGGAGGAGGGAGAGAGTGGGGGAGGCGGAGGAGGTGAAGTGGGGAGACCAGTGGAAATGTTGCTATAGGGTCACCATAGGTGTAGCTATGCCCACATGCAAAGTATAGTATTTTTAAAAAAATGGTGGTGACAATAGAAGAAGGCTGTAGGAGAGGGACCTTTCTGCGCAGGGTTATAACTGTGGTGTGCAACCGTTGACGCCGCACGGAGCACAGGTCTCTGTGTCTGGCACCGACGACGTCCCATGGTCCTTGCTTCTGGCTAGCAGGGTGCCTTGAAAGGCACCCTGCAGCCAGGATCTCTGCTGCAGCACTGGCGGAGACACTCTGCAGCCTGTTATCTGATCTGAGGGTCTGATTCAGCAAGGAACGCCCGGATGCAGACGCACGCACCTGTCCCCTGCGAGAATATGCTAATCAATGCACACGCATGGAGACTGCAGCACAAGATGCAGATGCCCAGCCCCATATTAAGCCACCCATCTCCCTTTACTCTCAGCCTGAGACCACAGCACAAGATGCAGACGCCCAGCCCCATATTAAGCAGCCCATCTCCCTTTACTCTCAGCCTGATCAGTACACAAGATAGTGTAAACATCGGTAACATCGAGAACCATCAGACCCATACGCACAAGAGTGGTTGACTTGACCTGTCGCAGGATTTTGACCGCTTCCTGTGTACAGCTTACGGTATGGCTGCGTATGCCGCCGCACTGCCTTAATTATGCACGTCCCAATAACGGCGTTATAACGCCTGCGTCCGCCTGACCACCCTCCGTCACCACCTACAAACAGCACTTCCTGTCAATCAATATCGGAAGGGTCTGCGTGCACACTGCGTGTAGTCTGCATACCATAAATCGATCGCACTGGCTAATTTGCGCACACGCAGTGCGATGTATACGCATGCGCAGATCAAGAACATTGGCCAAGCGCGTACGTTCTCTTCTTTGCGTTCCTTGCTGAATCAGGCCCTGAGTGTCCTCAGGACTTTCCAGTCAGTGCTGCACTTCCTGATGTTGCCAACCTTGCCCCCTCGCCCAGGCTGGCAAAGGCCCCGTTTGAGCCCTGTTACAGTGCTGTTCCTGCATTAATGTCTCCAGTACAACAAAGCACCTAATGCCATCTGAAGATTGTGCTAGCTATTCAGGACAAGCTCCCTTTGTGGTACTTGATAAATAGGGACCAGACTGCAAGTCCCCATTGAGAATAAACGGGACTGCGGTCTTCAGCGTTATTTAGGCTAAAGCAGGAGATATCATTAAAAATAGTTCTGATCCTTAATCATGTGGGAACTGATATTTCTGCATGACTTTTAGTTAATAGAGGTTTGATAAATAAGTCACAATTGTGTTGTATAGTACATGTCTGGGGATAATTAATTACAGGTAACCTAGTTACAGAAATTTCCCTTAAATTACATGTTTAATTTTATAAATTGATAAATACTAAAAAATATTTAATAATGTAAATAATTTGTAATTCATTAAGGGGCCTATTTATCAAATAATATTTGTGGCATATCCCACAAATATTAAGGATCCCCCGAGTGTATGAAAGAGGGTAAGTAGAACGTACCTCCATATCTGCCACAGTCACTCCTATTTCCAACAGCAGCTGCAGCCCCCATAGCTGTTAGATTTATGTTTGGCCCCCGGCAGCTGACACCATCTACAGATGGCGGTAACCGCTATAGTCTATGAGCAACATTTTGCAGAAATTACTGGGAGAGGGTTCTTCCGAAACCCTCCCCGGCCTTAGCCGCTGCACATGCGTGGTCAGCGGATTGCGCTTGTGCAGAACGGCCCTGGCTACCAAAGGCATATTGCAAGGACTGGCTCCTTTTGGAGTCCATATCCCTTTGGGTGATTAATAGTAAATTCAGGTGCGCTATAATTTTTTATTGTTGAACAGCGGCAATAGGAAATTATAATTATCCTGTCTAAAACCCAATAATTAGTAAATATGCCTGTTAATGAGCGTGAACAATTTTGCACTGACAGTCATCTAGCATTTAAACTTCAGATTTGTGTTCACCTTGTGCCTGTGTCACATGTAAGAAGCTTTTGTAATTATTTTTCTAAGACCAGAATCTTGGAGATCTGCAAGCCAGGATTACACCCGATTTGCTGGCGATGTTTGAGCTTGATAAGTCTCACAGCGACATTGTTTTAACACTTCCTATTTCCTATTTCAGCTGCAGATGATGACATTCCGTAGATTGAAAGGATATACAGAGGCCTTCTGTGAACAATCTAGTGCCAAATCCATGAGGCTCACTTTTCCAATTCATCACCAGCTGCACTTATAAATAATACAATAATGTTATGTCTAGAGTTATATTATGTTGCTATTTGTAATTTATTTTATATGGAAAAAGCTTCCATCATCTTATCTTGCAGACATTCATCATTCCTCCTCTCCATAAGTATCTATTCCGAAAAGCTGTCATTTTTGCGATGACAGCTTTTCGGGAAATAGATACTTTTCCCTCACTACACTAACTTACCGCAGCTGTAATCAGTGCTGCGCATGCGCTTTCGGGAAATAGATACTTTTCCCTCACTACACTAACTTACCGCAGCTGTAATCAGTGCTGCGCATGCGCCGTTGCATCCGTAAAAGCAGAGCATGCACAGCACTGCCTACAGCTGCGGTAATGTCCCCCTCAACCCCCTTCCCCTCTATGCTCACCTCCCCACTGTCCCCCACTTTCCTGGCCGCTGCGGCTGCCTCAGGCTCCGTCTGCTGTGCTGACACTGTGTTCTTCCGGCAGAATACAGTAAAGAAACAGTAGAACGTTTTTGTTTTTTTTTCTAAACTTTACTGTGTTCTGCCGGGAGAACACAGTGTCAGCACAGCAGACGGAGCCTGAGAAGCGACCAGAGTGACGGAGGGAGCCGGCGGAGGACCTGCCCAGCTGACAGCAGGTAAGTGTAACCTGACAGTGGCGTATAGTAACACCATCAAATTCCGAAAATACATAATTTTTGGAATTTGACAAATAGCCTAATTTCAATATTCCCATACTAATGTATGGGGAGTGTGGTAATTAACGCAGGCGGACTTAACCAGGAGATACAGTATCAGTGATATCTCCTGTGTTAAGTGTGTTCATGAATACTAAAATAACTGTAATTAAGGAAAATGTCCTTAAAAATGTTATTTTAGTGTTGATGAACAGGTCCCTAATGCAGGAATCTGGTCACGTTTACATAGGAGAATAGTAAGTAGTTTTAACGGGTGCACTGGGACCCACGTTGGTCAGCCTTCATGAACCTTGATTTATAAACACAAGAGCACGGCGGTGTGGCTTTGGTGCTATTGCAGTAGGAAGCAGTACAAGCAGTTCCGGCTCTCCAGATGCCACAAAAGACCCCTGCTGCTGTTGTTAATGTGCCAGACCACGCACTGACCGATGGATCCTTCCCAGCTTTGTCTCATTGCCGGCATCTGTTAGGAACGGTGCGCCACCAGTCCTGTAACCTGTACACCCTAGGCTTCCACACAAATCTGGTCACGCCTGCACTTTGGTACAGACCCTATTACCCAGCTTGGAGTGCCAATTGTCTCCTGCTCCCCTGTCCTCTAACCTCCCTGCCTTAACCTTAACATGTGACTTAAGTGAGTTTCCTCCATTTCACCTAGATGGCTGCCTATTGTCACTATGGGGGATAGTGAACAGCGACAATCTTCCTACTTATTCCATGATGCTAAGACTGCCCACTCTCTAATATTCTATATCCGTGTACCGGTAGTGGCTCCAACTATACATGAAACGGTATAAAAATAGGTGGTGTTCAGGTGTTTTTGGGCCCGCTGGGAATTAGCATTGTGCTGATCTCCGGCGCTTTCTCCATCCACACATGGAGGTGACTATGAGTGCCTCCCCATGTCCAGCATTTCTGTACCAGTCTATGATTTCGTATGCGCCATCTGTCTTGAAGATCACTCTTGGTGACCATCTAGACATCCAGATGGTCCTGCACCTGAAGTCCCCATCTATTAAATCAGAACTACCCTCTAAGGTGGACTTTGAGTTGTTGGAATGAAGATTCTCGAGTGTTACATTGCTGGAAACCTCCAAGGTCACAGTCTGGGAGGCTCATAAATGTGTTTTTAGGGGCATGGGATAGATCCCCACTGTAATACCACGCTCCTGGTTCACTGACCTGCATCATGTTGTTAGAAACTTTGGCCCTCATTCAGAGGCGGTCGTAAGCGGCCGCTCGGTCGTACGCCTAACGATCGAGAATCTGAAAAAAAAACAATCACACGGCCGGGCGATCGCAACCAAAGTGATGCCCATACATGAACAAAGCACCTCCTCTAGCTAGCGAGTGATAGCAGTTAGCGATCGAGTCAATTGTTGTCAGTTGCTGTATGTTAATTTTCTTCTTATGGTTGCAGTCGCTTGTGTGTGCAAATTACATAAAAAATTAACAAAAAAACGCATAGAATAAGCCATCCCCATGAAATTAATTTATTCTTATTATTCGCTAATGCTAACGCAACTGAATCAATTACAAGCAATTAGCAGTTTTATTAGCTTCAACAATCGATTATTAGCTGCTTGCATTGTGTGGCACAAAATAGAAACATCAAACATAACATCAGTCACATTCGATAGTATCGATTGTACTCTTGGGCTTGAGAGAGCACATACCCAACCTCAAGCTGTAAGATCAGCCAGGCCTCTAACCTGCTCGCAGAGTGACGTTATACTACTTCAGGCCTTCTATGTCGGTCGTAGCATTAAATTTATGTACACCCCTGAAACGCCCTGGAAACGGTGAAGAACGCATGCGTTTTTAGACCACCACCCCCGTCAACACCCACAAACGGCCTTTCATGTCAATCAACTCTCGAAAGCCACTTCCTGCTCGTAAGCTGTACGCTCGACAGCATTTTGGATCTCAAAGTCTCGTACACACATGCGCACAACTAGCCGTACGCACGTGTGGTTTGGTAACATCAGATGCGTACGACTGAGCGGCCAACTCTGAAAGAGGTCCTTTGTGTGGGCGGGTCGATGGTCTCGATTTGAGCATGAAGGTCTCTATAGACGAATATAATTAGGAGCCATACAATATGCCGCTTTTTCTTAGTATTATGCTTACAAGGATCCTGTGGAATAGGACGAGGGTCTACAAGCAGTGTGTGGATATATAAGCGACTTTTCTCATAGGGGTCTATTTACTAAGCAGTGTTAGGAGACAGAGTGAAAAGTGATAAGTCTCTGATAAGGTGCCAGCCAATCAGCTCCCAACTGTCATTTTTAATACACAGCCTGTGAGATGGCAGTTGGGAGCTGATTGGCTGGCACCTTATCACAGACTTATCACTTTTCACTCTGTCTCATAACACTGCTTAGTAAATAGACCCCCCAAGACACTGTTCCTGGTCTGCCTTGACATACCATCCATTGCTGGGCCTCACACTTTTCCTGTTGGCACCGCTTGCAAACTCAATTGCTTATTTAAACTGAATTGTCCTCCTTGACTCCACTAATTGGAAACCCTTCACTCAAAGACTCTCCCTGCCTTCATTTCAGTTGTGGCTTCAGCAAGGGATTACATGTGTTAGACAAGTGATAGACTCCTCTAGAGTCTTCAGTTTTGCATCCAATCCAAATGCGACCTACCCAATAGAGAAGTATGGAGCCATCTCCAGCTCCAGCTTAGACATTTCCTATCGGGTTTGGCAGTGGATAGTGCACTCAGAAACTGGCTTACTCCTTTCGAAACCATGTGTTTGTCTCAGTTGTACCCTCCACATTCTCTGTCTTCCATTTATAAATTGCTTATTGACCATCTCTTCTCCATTAGGCCAAACTGTACAAGTGACTGGGGGACAGACTTGAAGTGTTAGTGGGGGAAGATGAAATAGTAGAATTTTGTAGTAACGTACCTTCTAACACAGTTAATATGCTGGTGGTTGAAGCTGACTATAAAGTTGTGTCCTGCTGGTATAGATACCACAGTCTCTTGGCAAAAATGTATCAAGTGGTCCCCAACGCCTGCTAGAGGTGTAATATGGTCTTCAGCACACTGTTACACATATAGTGGAAGTGCCCTGTCCTGCGTCCATTCTGGAATAAGGTAATAGAGACTGCTGGCATTCTCCAGGAAGATCTACCCTCTTGCCCTAGTTTTTGTCTCTTGACCCCCGGCATTCTATAATAAGTCCCTGCTACATCATAATCTTAGTGCCTCTAAAGTGGTAATCCCAGTCCATTGACCATCCACGAGCATCCCTTCTATGACTGAGTGGTGTACCTAGCTCAATCACTATATGTCTATGGACCCCCTCATCTTACCCATGAGGAATGAGCTCCAAGATTTTACAGCCATTTGGTAGCCTATTTAAGGAGTCTGGATGTGAGGGGGTCATCCTGGCCCTCTTTGCTTGTATCTCCTGAGTTCGCCACATGATTAAATTGTGGGCCTCCTGTTACCTCTAGATGTCAGGTACACAAACTTCACTCCTCCATTATCCCTGCTTTTCCCACCTCCTGTAGCCCCACTCGCTGTCTTTGTTCATTTGTGTTTGTTTTATGTACTGCCTGGTTAAAAACAAAATGTGAAATCTAGTCCAGCTACCACTGATACCTTTCAGATAATCTAATGTGTTTTCTTAGGACTATTGGTTTATGGTGTCTGTAACAGTTGGCCTGATGCAATGATGTACGCTAACCCAATGGTAAGTGGGCTGCGCATGTGCAGAATGGGTCCTGAGATATCGCCCGGAGTTCCCCCAAGCTTCTGCCTGACTGACAAGCAGGAGTGTTTGGGGGGCAGTGGTGGGTGGCCTGTGTTCCCGAAAACGGTGGCGTGTTGTCCCCGTTTTCTAGGAGTGCTAAGGCCAGGGTCTGCGTCCCACTTGGCTTTAAGGGACAACTATCACAACCTTGGTCGCAGTGCAGGGATCGCAGATGTCTGTTTCCAAAAGACACCTCCTGTTGCATTTGCATCTGAGATGGATGGAATTGTACAGCTGCTTGTGTGCGGCTCTGCATTTCCATCCATCTCTAAATCAGGCTGAGTGATCGATGTGCTGATAGGGGCTGGCTACTGACAGTGAAGAGAAAGGAGGGGGTTGTGATCGCTGTGCTGATAGGGGCTAGCTACTGTTGTAACTTGTGTCAGGGGCTGGCTGCTTAATGGTTGGCTGTTGTCCATAGAGACTGGCTGTCTGTTGTCCATAGGGACTGGCTGGCTGTGCTGCTGTGTTGTCCAGGGGGTGCTCACTGCTCTGTCCATCAAGGTGCTCTTCATCTTCACCCCGAGTGTGAAAAAAATAAAGTTGTTTTTTTTCTGTGTGTGTGTGTGAGCGTTAGCCACACTTATCAGCAACATAGCTGTGCAGGGGTACTGCCTGTGTCATTTATCAAGGGGCTGCTGCCTCATTCAGGGGTGCTTACCCCCCCGTGGTACAAAAAATTAAACAAATTAATAAGTGTTTTTTTCTTTGTGTGTGTGCGTTAGCCACACTTATCAGCAACGTAGCTGCACAGGGGTACTACCTGTGTCATTTATCAAGGGGCTGCTGACTCGTTCAGGGGTGCTCTCCCCCAAGTGCCAAAAAAAAAACCTAATTAATTAAGTGAGTTTTTTCTGTGTGTGTGTGCGTTAGCAACACTTATCAGCAATGTAGCTAGCTGCACAGGGGTGCTGCCTGTGATGTTTATCAAGGGGCTGTTACCTCGTTCAGGGGTGCTCTCCCTCCCAGTCTAAAAAAATTTAATAAAAATCAATAAAAGTGCATTTTTTTCTGTGTGCACATTAGCCACACTTATCAGCAACGTAGCTGCGCAGGGGTGCGGCCTGTGTCATTTATTAAGGGGCTGCTGCCACGTTCAGGGGTGCTCTCCCCCACAGTGTAAAGAAAAAATAAACAAATTAATGTGTTTTTTTTTCTGTGTGTGTGCACATTAGCCACACTTATCAGCAACGTAGCTGCGCAGGGGTGCGACCTGTGTCGTTTATCAAGGGGCTGCTGTCTCGTTCAGGGGTTCCCTCCCCCAGTTTTAAAAATATATATATTTTTTGTGTGATTGTGTGCGTTAGCCACAACTTAGCTGCACTATAATTGCTTGGTGACACTGCTGCAAGACCGCAGTGAGTATGGAGGACAGTCACATGACAGGGGAGCAGGATCCAAATACCAGTCTTGTAGCTGCCGGCAGCAAACATGATGACGATGCAAGGCCGTAAACTTCATCTATGAAAGCCGATGCACCAAGGCTTAAGTCAGCCCATGTAAAATAAACTTTTACCATGTTAAAGAAAAAAAAATCTAAAGCTAAGTTAGTTTTAGAGAAACAAAAAATTGGCAATATGCCATTCACTATACGAAGTGGCATGGAAAGGATAAAGCCTTGGCCTTTATTTATGACTGGTGGTTGTAGTTGTGATGATTTAAGCCCTTCTGCTTGTAGGAGAGGTAGAAAGACAATTAAAATTGTTAAGACGAGTAAGACACCGGAACCAACTTTGTGCTCCGAAAAGTCACAGATCCCCAAGGACAGTCCAAGTGTGTCCACGGTTGCCATGTGTGAGCCTGACCTTTCTAATACTGTACATGAAGAGGATCCTCCTTCCACCATTTGTGTGCCCTCTGCAAATGTTGGGATGAGCAGCACAAGTCAACATGCTGACGTAGAAATCAGGGATGCTTCTGTGGAATTGCACCAGGAGGATGAGGAGGATATTTATGTAGTTGGCGATAACAAAAAAGATGATGAGGATGTTGATGATGATGAGGATGTTGATGCCGAGGATGTTTGTGTAAAAACTGTAAATCATGCAACAGTTGTTGCCCATGGTGGGAAAAATCCCATTGTTGCCATGCCTGGGCAAAAAATCCACTTCTCATGTGTGGAATTACAGTATTTCCACCCAAATCCAGACAACCTTTGCCAAGCCTTTTATAACTGTTACCAAGTAACAGTGAGTAGAGGTAAGGACCTTAACCATCTAGGAACCTTCTCCCTGTTACGTCACTTGCAGCGCATTCATTAAATTGAAAAGTGTTTTTAAAATTTAGAAACTTTGGCTAAAAAAAATGTAACAACAATCAGTCCAGTGTCACCTAGTTGCTCCCTTCTCATTAGATCCAAGCGCCTGCAATCTACACCTCCAATGCCTGCATCATCATCAATATCCTCAATCGTGATCGGAAGTAGTCCTGCATCCAATTTCATAAGCATAACTGACTACTCTCCTATCCATGATTCCTCAGAAGGATCCTTGAGTACTACGCCTATTGCTGCTGCTGGGGGTGGATCTTCAATCCAGAAAGGGACCAAGAAGAATACTACTAGTAGTAATTTAAAAAAACAATTGACTATTATACTTACTTCCTCTATCAAAGGACTGTTTAACAGCTGTCACCCAGTTTCACAGCGGATCACTGACGCCATGACGGCTGTGCTAGTATTAGATGGTGAAATAATAGAAAATGAGGATGATATTTTGGAGGAAGTGTAAAAGGAGGATGAGGCGCAAATTTGTGTCCTATCTGACGCTAAAGAGGATTTTTTTGCGTAAATCAGCCACCAGTGGCAGCAGTTCTTGCTCATGCTAAAAAGAAAGCCAGAAAAGCCACATCTTGGGTGTGGAATTATGTTAATCTAAATTCTGACAACAGTTGTGAAGGCATCTGTTCCATTTGTAAAGCCAAAGTTAGCAGACGAAGGGGACGTTAACCATCTATGCACCTTCTCCCTGTTACGTCATTTGCAGCGAGTTCATGCAATTTGTTTAACAAAATTATAATAATTTGCAAATTAATAACAAGCAGTCCAGTATCAGCTACCAGCAGTTTGGACCAGCACATGCAATCTCCATCACCAACACCCTCATCATCAACCTCCTCCTTAATAATTGAAGGTAGTCCTTCCAAAAAATGTTTCGTGGGGGCCCATACAAACCAAGGAGTTCAGCCACGAAAGTGTCAGTCCTTGTCGCTAAAGTGCTTGGTTTGTTAAACTGTGCATGTCCTTTTTAATATCCCACATAAGAGTGGGTGGGAGGGACAATTCCATCTTGCACCTCTTTCCTTTACATTTGGCACAATTTGGGGCATTGCCAACTGACATTATTATAGTTTATTAAACTGCCGTCCTGTCTGCCACTGCTCTGTTGCAATGTTTCATAGATGTCCTATATTTTTTTAAACTACCCTGCATTTGTACCGCTGCTTTGTTGCTTACTTTAGCCGGCCAGCTTGCTGCAGCCTTTGGCCTATATTGGTGAAAAATAGTGAAATCAATATTGTGAGCTATGAGGTGGTTAAAAATGCCTGGAAATGCCTGAAAATGATTGTTATTAAGGTTAATAATACTGTAGGAACAAAAATAGGCCCAAATGATGTGGTTTTAGCTGTTTATATAATTTTTTGGAAAAACTACAGAGCCAAAACAAAAACAAAACACCAAGGATAAAGATCCAAAACCAGATCCAGATCCAAAACACAAGGAGATACAGCTCCAAAACCAAAACACGGGGGTCGGTGCACATCTCTAGTTTTGCCTAATGAGCCCAATTTGTAAGTTTGTGCTGTCATAGGTCTAATTCAGAGATGTACGTAAACCCGATGTCTTTAGATCTGCTCATGCACAGAAGCTGCACTGCTCATCTGCTGATCTGGGGCTGCCATGTGGATCGCAGTGCCCCAGGAATGGGTATGTAATGCCGAAAAAGTATACTTACCCTCCCTCTCTCCCATCTTGTAGCCTAACCCTAAACCTCCCCACCCCGCACCCTAACCCTCCCCATTAGTGCTTAAACCCCAGTCTCCCCCCTTCGTGCCTAACCCTTCCCTCTTAGTGCCTAAACCTACCCCCCAGTGGTGCCTGACCCTGATCCCTCCCCCCTAGGGGTGCCTAACCATAACCTTCCCCCCAAAACACTAACCTGCTAATTGACCTATACCTAACCCTCCCCCCCCGCGGCTAACACTACGGGCGCTCCGGCTTACTTTCCGTCGGGCTGACGTCCTCCTGGATTATGGTGTCGGGATTAAGATAGGCATCTGTATTTCGATGCCTATCTTAACTCCCTTGTCAGGATTCCTGTGTCAGTATGGAGACCGGTGGCCGTGCTGTCTCTTAACTACATCCCGTGCCCCAAATCCTGCAGCATGATTGACAAGTTGCAAGTGTTTGGGGGTGACAACACAGAGGTGTTGACCCCAATTTATTGGCGTGCCAAAGCCAGTGGCAGCATCTTTGGGCAGAGCATTGAATCATGGAAGCAGGCAGTGGGTGTATTTTTACTTAAGACGCCTCCTAGGACTTTTGCATACAAAGAGTAACCCCTTTTTTTTTTTAATTTGTATGAGGTTAATTCAACAAAGAAAAACTATTAAGCTTAAATTCAACATCAGATGTGGTAAAAATAGCCAATGATGCATAGCTCCTATTTCCCTCAAGTGTAAAAAAAATAATTTCAAATAAATCAAAATTGTAGCCTGCTTTATGACTTAGATGTTGCACAGAATTCTCACAAGTGGGAGACTGTGATGAATAGCTGTGTCAGGTTCCCAATGCTATAATCTTAAGCACCAAAAAGACATCTCAGGTCAGAAGGTTCTTGTCCAGCCTTGGCAGATAATGACGTTCTTTGCTGACTTCAGCTTTTTGTATTGAGAAGAAACCTGAGGTTTTATTATGGCAGAAAAGCTAGCTCCCGTAGTACGTCTCTTGTAGTTTTAAAAGTGGTGTTAAATAATTGAATATCTATTTAGTAGCATTTCAAGGGCTGGTCCTGCAGTGAGTGAAGGACAGTGATGCATAATATTCTCCTGATTTTCCTGGAAGGCATTAAGAAGACACAAGAAATTCATGTGTTTGCTGCAGACATCACAGTGGAAGTGCTGTGATACACATACAGTAGATGAGCATCTTTTATGAGAAGACTAGTCTGCAATGACGCACTGGATAATAAAGCTGTTTTGCATAACACCTCTCTTAATATAAGATTCAGGGGGTGTGGGCGACTCAAAGGGTACCCTGTACCTGCAGCCTAAGTATCCAACCCTTAGGGTACAAATTGAAATACAAGAGGACTCTCCGGTGCTGGGAGGGTACAAACATAAAACATGACACAGACCTGTAACTAGGCATTTCTATACCCATCTAGGGGGGGCACATATGCTTGTATCTGGGAGGGGCCACAAGGATGTCACAGATTAATAACCACATGTTTATAACAGGAATTACCCAAACAGGTTTAAAATTAATAATTTATTTAATTATAAATGCCATTTTCATAATACATTACTGATTATTCCTGAATAAATGTGTTAATATAATAAAAACAGTTTTCACTATAACAGACATATGCAGCTCAGTATAAAATAAAATAAAAAATCATAAAGCATCAAAAGGTCACGGTGCTTGTATACACAGAGGGATAAGGCCCAAGGAGTTACGGTCCTTGTATACACAGAGGGCTAAAGCCCAAGGAGTTACGGTCCTTGTATACACAGGGCTAAGGGTCTGATTGAGGTTGGATCATAATGCTGTATTCGCACACAGCCGGCTGATGTTTGCAATATGCACATGCGTATAAGATGCAGTGCGCGTGCGCGAACCAATTGCTGCGATCAGGAACGCAATCGCAGGCACTACGCAGACCCATCACTCAGTGGTTGACAGGAAGTGCCGTTTGTGGGTGGTGACGGGGAGTGGTCATGAGAATGCAGGCGTGTCAGTTCATTTGAATGCCGTTGCACGGCGTGCATAAATTATTCTCCGTGAACCCATACGCAGCCTGAGAACTCACTGCGTGCAGGAAGTTTAGCAAATTCTGCGTCAGAGTCATGTCGTCCACAAGTGTGCATGCCGCTCCGATGTTACCGATGATTTTGCTGCTTGCACATTAGTACGGTTTGAAAAGAGGATAAGGGGCGTCATTATGTAGTGTTTGGCGTCTGCATCTTGTGCTGCGATGGCAGTGCGAATGCATTCATTAGCATATTTTCACAGGGGCCAGTTGCGTGCGAATGCAGCATTGCGATCCAACCTGAATCAGGCCTGTAGATATGTATTCTGCTAGGACCCAGCAGAATGAGACTTTCCATGGGGCTATAATGCTGGGAGGGAGTTTCCATTTGTGCTCAGGGGGTCATTCAGACCCGCTCGCGAGCGCAGGATGCTCGCAAGCGGGTCGATGTTGCCCTACTGCGCATGCGCACGATGGAGGGAGCTCCGTCGTGCGCATGCGCGAGATCCGGCGATCGACGGGCTCTCCATCGCTCCGGGTCTCGCACCAAAGGGGGCGTGCTGTCGATGTTGAGTGACAGCACGCCCCCTTTGGTGGGCGTGCCGGGAGCGTGGCTGCCAGACGGAGGTGTTCCCATGGGAACGCCTACCGTCTGAAGCCGGCCCCACTGACATCACTAGTGATGTCAGTGGGAGTGATTTTGGTTCTGATTAGGGGTGTGCACCGGCCACTTTTCGTGTTTTGTGTTTTGGTTTTGGATCTGGATCTTTCTTCGTGTTTTGGATCTGGATTGGTTTTGCCAAAACCACCCTTCCGTGTTTTGGGTTCTGGGTTTTGTGTTTTGGATCTGTATTTTTTTGAAAAAAAGCATAAAAACAGCTAAAATCACAGAATTTGTAGGTTTTTCTGCTCCTATGCTATTATTAACCTCAATAACCTTAATTTCCACTCATTTCCAGTCTATTCTGAACACCTCACACCTCACAATAGTGTTTTTATGTCCAAAAGGTTGCACCGAGGTAGCTGGATGACTATGACTATGCTAAGAGATACGAGTGGGCGGCACAAACACGTGACCCATCTAGGAGTGACACTGCAGTGGCAGACAGGATGACAGTTTGAAAAACTAGGCCCCAAACAGTACATAATGCAAAGAAAAGAAAGAGGTGCAAGATGGAATTCTCTTTGGGCCCTCCCACCCACCCTTATGTTGTATAAACAGGACATGCACACTTTAACAAACCAATCATTTCAGCGCCAGGGTCTGCCACACGACTGTGGCTGAAATTATTGGTTCATTTGGGCCCCAACAAAACAAGCTGGCAATTAATCTGGCCCTGCACAAACTGGCTCTACGGAGGAAAGATGTCATCCTCATCCACCGATTCCTCACCCTCTTCAGTGTTGTGTACATCCTCATCCTCACAGAGTATTAACTCGTCCCCACTGGAATCCACCACCACAGGTCCCTCTGTACGTTCTGGAGGCTGGTCTCCCTGGAAGAGCTGATAATTCATTTTGATGAACATCATCTTCTCCACATTCTGTGGAAGCAACCTCCTACGCCTTTCGCTGACAAGGTTCCCGGCTGCACTAAACACTCTTTCGGAGTACACACTGGAGGGGGGGCAACTCAAGTAAAATAGAGCCAGTTTGTACAGGGGCCTCCAAATTGCCTCTTTTTCCTGCCAGTACAGGTACGGACTGTCTGACATGCCTACTTGGATGCTGTACCGATGTAATCCTCCACCATTCTGTCAATGGTGACAGTACCATATGCAGTGACAGTAGACATGTCAGAAATTGTTGCCAGGTCCTTCAGTCCGGACCAGATGTCCAAACTTGGTCCTGCCTGCCCTGCATCACCACCAGCGGGTTGCTTAGGATACCTAAGTTTTTTCCTGGCAGCCCCAGTTGCGGGAGAAAATGAAGAAGGAGCTGTTGACGTGTCACGTTCCGCTTCAGCTGACAGTGTGTTCACCAGCAGGTCTTTGCACCTCTGCAGGCTTGTGTCGGCCGGAAAGAGAGACACCACATAGGCTTTAAACCTAGAATCGAGCACGGTGGCCAAAATGTAGTGGTCTGATTTCAACAGATTGACCACCCTGGAATCCTGGCAAAGCGAATGAAGGGCTTCATCCACAAGTCCCACATGCCGAGCGGAATTGCTCTGTCTTAGCTCCTCCTTCACTTTCTCCAGCTGCTTCTGCAAAAGCCTGATGAGGGGAATGACCTGACTCAAGCTGGCAGTGTCTGAACTGACTTCACGTGTGGCAAGTTCGAAGGGCTGGAGAACCTTGCACAACACGGAAATCATTCTCCACTGCGCTTGAGTCAGGTGCATACCCCCTCCTTTGCCTATGTCATAGGTGGATGTATAGGCTTGTATGGCCTTTTGCTGCTCCTCCATCCTCTGAAGCATATAGAGGGTTGAGTTCCACCGCGTCACAACCTCTTGCTTCAGGTGATGGCGGGGCAGGTTCAAGAATGTTTGCTGGCGCTCCAGTCTTCGGCACGCAGTCGCTGAATGGCGAAAGTGGGCAGAAATTTTTCGGACCACCCAAAGCGTCTCCTGCACGCCCCTGTCGCTTTTCAGAAAATTCTGCACCACCAAGTTTATTGTGTGAGCAAAACATGGGACGTGCTGGAATTTGCCCAGATGTAATGCCCGCACAATATTGGTGGCGTTGTCAGATATCACAAATCCCCAGGAGAGTCTAAGTGGGGTAAGCCACTGGGCGATGATTTCCCTCAGTTTCTCTAAGAGGTTGTCGGCGCTGTGCCTCTTACTGAAACCGGTGATACACAGCGTAGCCTGCCTTGGAACGAGCTGGCGTTTCTGAGATGCTGCTACTGGTGACGCTGCTGCTGTTGCTGCGTAAGGTGATACATCTACCCAGTGGGCTGTCACAGTCATATAGTCCTTAGTCTGCCCTGTTCCACTTGTCCACATGTCCGTGGTTAAGTGGACATTGGGTACAACGGCATTATTCAGGACACTGAGGACACTTTTTCTGACGTTTCTGTACAGTCTCGGTATCGCCTGCCTAGTGAAGTGGAATCTAGACGGGATTTGGAACCGGGGACACACTACCTCCATCAATTGTCTAAATCCCACTGCACTAATGGCGGATACCGGACGCACGTCTAACACCAACATAGCAGTCAAGGCCTCAGTTATACGTCTTGCTTCAGGATGACTGCTGTCGTACTTCATCCTCCTCGCTAAGGACTGTTGGAGGGTCAATTGTTTAGTAAAAGTAGTGGTGTTCCTACTTCCTCTCTGGGATGATGAACGACTCCCAGCAGCAGCAACAGCAGCAACGGCAGCAGGAGGCGTAGCAATGCAGGATCCTCCGGAGGAATCCAGGATAGGAGAGTCAGTCATGCCAGTGACATGGCCTGCAGGACTACTTCCGATCCTGACTAAGGAGGAAATTGATTAGGAGGGAGTTGACGGTGTGGTTTGCAGGCACTTGGATACAACAGGACAACGGGATTTAGTTGTCCGTGGACTGCTTACGGTCTTAGCCAAAGTTTCTGAACTTGACAGTAACTTTTTATGAACGCGCTGCAGGTGCCGTATAAGGGAGGATGTTCCTAGGTGGTTGACGTCCCTACCCCTACTTATTTCACCTTTACATATGGTACATATGGCAATACAGTTGTTGTCCGGATTTGGATAGAAATATTGCCAGACCAAAGAGGTGGAATGTTTGGTCTTCTGCCCAGGCATGACCGTGATGGGCTTTTTCATCCCACGGACAACAACTGTCTCCCCCGGAGCCTGATTTAAACAAACCACATCACCATCAGAATCCTCCTCGCCAACTTCCTCCTCAGCGCCAGCTACACCAGTATCCTCATCCTGTTGTACTTCAACAGTGACATCTTCAATTTGCATATCAGAAAGTGGACTGTGGGTGCTCCTTTCAGCACTTGCAGGGGGCGTGCAAATGGTGGAAAGAGCCACCTCTTCCCGTCCAGTGCTGGGAAGGTCAGGCATCGCAACCATCACCACACTTGGACTCTCCTTGGGGATTTGTGATATCTTCTTAGAAAGCACAGTTCTTCGCTGTGCTTTTGCCAGCTTAACTCTTTTGATTTTTTTAGTGGGAGGAGGGCTTCCATCGTCATGTGAAGCTGAACCACTAGTCATGAACATACTAGGGATCGACCTTAGCCGTTCCTTGCCACTCCGTGTCGTAGATGGCATATTTGCAAGTTTACGTTTCTCTTCAGCTGATTTAAATGTTTTTTTCAAGGTCATTTTCCTGAACTTTGTCATTTGGGATTGTATGTGCCCTCTACTATGACATTGGGCATCGGCCTTGGCAGACGACGTTGATGGCATGTTATCGTCTATGTCATGACTAGTGGCAGCAGCTTCAGCACTAGGAGGAAGTGGTTCTTGAACTTTCTCTATTTTATTTTTATCGGAGAAAGTTTGGTCCTCCATTTATGTTATATCGATTTGATATATACGTGCGGCTAAACACAGAAAATATTTTTTTATTTTTGATGGAGAGTAGTGCACTTTGTGGGTTACACCACCCTTTAAGAAATGAACCAGCGGCTCTTTACTTATGGGACACAGGCGCACGCTTGGCGCTGCTCCTTTGTTGATGCACGTGCGGCTACTGCGCACACAATTACAAACACAGAAAATATATATTTTTTTGGTTTGGACTGGAGTGTACTTTGGGGGTTACAGCACCCTTTAACGGTCAAGCCAGCCGGCCCTTTACTTATGACACAGGCGCACGCTTGGCACTACTTTGTTGATGCAAGTGCGGCTACTGCGCACACAATTCACAAACACAAAAAATAATTTTTTTTTTGGTTTGTACTGGAGTGTACTTTGGGAGTTACAGCACCCTTTAACGGTCAAGCCAGCCGGCCCTTTACTTATGACACAGGCGCTCGCTTGGCACTACTTTGTTGATGCACGTGCGGCTACTGCGCACACAATTCACAAACACAGAAAATATATATTTTTTTGGTTTGGAGTGTACTTTGGGGGTTACAGCACCCTTTAACGGTCAAGCCAGCCGGCCCTTTACTTATGACACAGGCGCACGCTTGGCACTACTTTGTTGATGCACATGCGGCTACTGCGCACACAATTCACAAACACAGAAAATATATATTTTTTTGGTTTGGAGTGTACTTTGGGAGTTACAGCACCCTTTAACGGTCAAGCCAGCCGGCCCTTTACTTATGACACAGGCGCACGCTTGGCACTACTTTGTTGATGCACGTGCGGCTACTGCGCACACAATTCACAAACACAGAAAATATTTTTTTTTTTGGTTTGGAGTGTACTTTGGGGTGTACAGCACCCTTTAACGGTCAAGCCAGCCGGCCCTTTACTTATGACACAGGCGCACGCTTGGCACTACTTTGTTGATGCAAGTGCGGCTACTGCGCACACAATTCACAAACACAAAAAATAATTTTTTTTTTGGTTTGTACTGGAGTGTACTTTGGGAGTTACAGCACCCTTTAACGGTCAAGCCAGCCGGCCCTTTACTTATGACACAGGCGCTCGCTTGGCACTACTTTGTTGATGCACGTGCGGCTACTGCGCACACAATTCACAAACACAGAAAATATATTTTTTTTTGGTTTGGAGTGTACTTTGGGGGTTACAGCACCCTTTAACGGTCAAGCCAGCCGGCCCTTTACTTATGACACAGGCGCACGCTTGGCACTACTTTGTTGATGCACATGCGGCTACTGCGCACACAATTCACAAACACAGAAAATATATATTTTTTTGGTTTGGAGTGTACTTTGGGGTGTACAGCACCCTTTAACGGTCAAGCCAGCCGGCCCTTTACTTATGACACAGGTGCACGCTTGGCACTACTTTGTTGATGCACGTGCGGCTACTGCGCACACAATTCACAAACACAGAAAAAATATAATTTTTTAGCACTTGGAGGGAGCACCCCTGATGGACAGAGCACCCCCTGGACAACACTACAGCACCCCTTTAGGACTGGGACACTGCACAGGACTTTGGAGTGGACACAGCCCCTATGGAGAACTGACTGCACAACACAGTCCAGCCAGCCCCTACGG
This sequence comes from Taudactylus pleione, assembly GCA_031769625.1. NCBI lineage: Eukaryota > Metazoa > Chordata > Amphibia > Anura > Myobatrachidae > Taudactylus > Taudactylus pleione. Next base: position 26,074,759 of record JAUIMM010000039.1, on the reverse strand, counting down.
ACTTTGAAGTAGTGGACACAGCCCCTATTAACAGCAGCACAGCACAACACAGCCAGCCCCTATGGACTTTGAAGTAGTGGACACAGCCCCTATGGACAACAGCAGCACAGCGCAGCACAGCACAGCACAACACTACTCTGCACTACACTACACAGCCCAGCCAGCCCTAACTCCCACCCTCCCTCTTCACTGTCCACAGCCGAGTGAGAAAATGGCGCCGACGCGGGTACCTTATATAGGATCCAAAAACCCACGAGACCCGGAAGGCGGGATGATGACGTTTTGCCTCGATTTCAGATCCGAGTCAGGCGGGAAAAGTCGAGCCTGACTCGGATCGGCCTCGGATCGGGGGGGCTCGGGGGGGTTCGGATTTCAGAAATCCGAACCCGCTCACCCCTAGTTCTGATAGAGCCAAAATCACTCCAGTGCTTGCGGCAGCGGGACCCTACCGCAGGGTCATGGACGCTTGCATAAGCTGTGGGTGGTAGGGAGCTCCGTCGTGCGCATGCGCGAGACCCGGACTGCGACAGCCAAGCTGTCGCTCCGGGTCTCGCACCAAAGGGGGCGTGCTGTCGATGTTTATTGACAGCACGCCCCCTTTGGTGGGTATGCCGGGGCGTGCCTGCCAGACGGAGGCGTTCCCATGGGAACGCCTACCGTCTGAAGCCGGCCCCACTGACATCACTAGTGATGTCAGTGGGAGTGATTTTGGCTCTGATAGAGCCAAAATCACTCCAGGGCTTGCGGCAGCGAGACCCTACTGCAGGGTCTCCGTCGCAAGCCCGATGGTCGCGATGGTCAAGACCATCGCGACCATCATCATGGACACTCACTATAGCTGTGGGTGGTAACCCACAGCTATGCGAGCGTCCATAAGGCCGCTCCATTTTCATGTAGGAGGGCCCTGATTCAGAGCGAGCGCTCTGGTCAGAGCGTCCGGCTCTGAATCAGGCCCTCAGTTCAGTTACTGATGTTATTCTAAGTAAATGTGTTATCTGCACTCCTGAGTCCATGAGTCTTATCTGATATACAACACATCTACATGGTGACAGAAGCAGGATACCATGGCTCAAGGACTCCGCCTCATCGACCCCCTCGTGTTTGATGAAACTATTGCTGACAGATGGGTGCAGTTCAGGAGAGAATGGGCTGTGTACCGCATGGCTGGACTGTCCGAAAAATCAAAGCAGGTACAAGCATACACATTGCTTAATCTGGCTGGTGCAGAGGCAGTCACTAAAGCAGGCACATTCACATATGCAGAAGGGGAAAACAAAGAAGACCCAGATGTATTAATTGCAAAGTTTGATGAGATTTGTATGTCTGTAAAAAATGTCATAATAGACAGACACACATTCAACCCCACAAACCAGAACACTGGGGAAAATATACAGTCATACATGTCCACCCTGAAATTATTGGCAAACAAATATAGCTTTGGAGCAATAACTGATGAGCTGATCAGAGACAGTATCATATGTGGTACCTGTAGTGATGCAGTACGTGGACACTTACTAAGAGAAAAGGATCTAACCTTAGACTCCGCCATTCACATCTGCATGCTGCACGAGAATCAGAACAGGGCACAAAAGAGTTACGGAGGGAGGCTGAAATATGCAGTGTACAGCGCACACAAACGCAATACAGGCCATGCTACAACTATGGGGGATGCCATACATTTGCGCTGGAGATGTGTCCTGCCTTTAACAAACGCTGCAACTGCTGCAATAAGTTTAACCACTTTGCAAAGTGTTGCAGATCCAGACAAACCGTGACACACAGTGAACCACAAGTAACACAGGTAGACAGACGGATGCATAAAGTCAACCACGTGGGTACGAAGTCAACAGCGCATACCGATGAGACAGTATATTGTGAAAGTGTCGATCTAATTGCAAACCAAGGAGAGATTTTCACTAACTTATGTGATAAAAAGAGTGGCAATACATTGAAGATTAAAATTTACACTGGTGCCAAATGCAACGTGATGTCCAAAACTCTGCTACACAAAACCAGCCCGCAGGCAACAATAGATCACACAGACACTGTAAACTTAGTTGCATATGGGGGTCATATTATCAAGACTGTGGGCCATCGAATATACATATGCACCGTTGCTATTCCACATAGTAGATAGTGACGTTAGGCCATTGCTTGGACTGCCTGACAGTGTGCGCCTTGGGTTGATACATTTGGGGCCTTAAGTACACATGATACAACAAGACATCCCAGAGTTCCGCAACTTCAAGGATTTATTCACATGCAACACCATCGGCAAACTACCTGTTATATCAGTGGCAAACGCAGAAGTTCCAGAGGAGGGTTTCCAAATGCTTAATTTTAGAGCGAGTGTGGCCTGTCAGTGAAGAGAGCAGAATTAGTAATTAACCAGCTTTAATAAGTGTCATACAAAGTGTATTGTGTGTATTAATTCCAAGCATATACAGGACCAGTGATCACAGTAAGCCATTAGATGTGTCAGTAGGCCATCCTGCCTGAGCTGAATGTATTTATTTTAGATGTGGGCACCATGCCAGACTATTGGAGCAAGTCCGGGAGCCTGGAGGAACAGCAGAAGAACCTAGCACTGCCCGGGACATAAATATACATATTGGGCTCTATAGCAGTGCATTTCTAACAGTGCATGTTTTCCAGATCTTCTAGTTGGTGCACAGGTTATTTATTACTGGCTGATACATGTTAAAAGATCCACAGGTGGTGCTAATTATTTTGTGATACTGAGAAGAACATGCAGCACTAATAACAATCTATTATATTAATATTTCTATTGTGGTCATGGTGTGGGCTGGGGAGGGGAGTTTCCAGGCAGACAGAAACCCCCCCTGCGTTTGCCTATGATATACCACATACGTTTAGATGAATCTGCCATCCCTACAGTGTGTGCACCCTGGAGGGTTCCAATCACCATGAAGGATAAGGTCCTAGCTGAGTTAGAGCACATGACTGCGCTTGGTGTCATAGCTCCTATTGAAGAAGCGACCCAGTGGGTATCTGCAATGGTTGCTGCTATAAAAAAGATGGGACTGTCAGGATTTGCATAGAACCTGTACACATCAATAAAGCGCTGCTAAGACCCTGCCACCCGTTGAGAACAGTAGAACAAGTCATTGCTGAAATGCCAGAAGCTAAGATCTTCAGCACATTAGATGCCAAATGTGGATTTTGGCAAATCCCATTAGATAAAGAATCGTCACCCCTCACTGCTTTTATGACACCAGCTGGGAGATATGTCTTTCTATGCATGCCATACGGATTGACTACTGACAGTGAAGTGTTTCAACGGTGTATGGAACAACTGTTTGCTGGTTACCCCTGTGAGATTATAGTTGCCGACATCCTCGTCTGGGGCCGTACTATGCAAGAGCATGACGAGTGTCTACGCCAAGTATTGGACAGAATACGTGCTATCAACTTAAAGCTCAACCCAGATAAGTGCAGATTTTAAGTGGCTGAAGTCCCATACGTGGGTCACCTCCTCACTAACCATGGTGTTAAACGACAGCCATCCAGCACATGCCTTTGCCTGTGGACAAACTTAGCCTCCAACGCTTCTTAGGGATGACTAACTACCTGTCAAAATTCATCCCCACTTACAGTGAGATCACTGCACCCCTTCTGGTGTTGGTTGGAACAGCACCAGGCCGCAGTGTCAAAACTTAAATGTATACTCACCAGCCCTCCTATTCTGCAATACTTCAATGTACACTTACCGTTGGTGATCTCAGCTGATGCCTCACAGCATGGGCTGGATGCAGTGTGTCTTCAGAACAATGGACCAATTGCTTTTCATTCCAGGGCTCTGATGGATACAAAATCGCGTTACACGCAGATCGAAAAAGAGCTGTTGGTGTTGGTGTTTGCTTGCCACAAATTCCATGATTTCATCTACGGGCAACCGGTCACCGTTGAAACTGACCACCAACCGCTCATTACCATTCTGCAAAAGCCCCTGCACAATGCATCTGCCCGTATTCAAAGGATGATGTACAAGTTACAGAGGTACCACCTAGACGTCATCTACAAGCATGGCAAAGAAATGTTCGTGGCTGATGCACTCTCCAGAGCATTCCTACCCCATCCTGCTCCGCTGCAGGTTGATGATGACTATGATGTAATGACTGTGCAATTCCTGTCCTCTGCCTGAATGGAGGAGCTGCGCACAGAATCTTTGGCGGATGAGTTATGTCAACGCCTCTCTCAGGTTATCCTGCGAGGCTGGCCACAGTCTTCCAGGGAGCTACCCCAAGTCTTACGCCCATTCTTTGCCATGTGAGATGAGTTATCACTATAAGATGGGATTTTTTTGCGAGGTCAGAGATTTGTTATACCCTACACATTGCAAAAGTACTACACCAAGCAACTGCACCAAGGCCACCCTTGTCTGGAGGCCACGAAGCGCAGGGCCAGGGATCTGCTCTATTGGTCTACAATGTTTCATGATCTAGAGAAGGAGGTCTCTGTTTGCAGCCCTTGTGCAACCTAAAGAGCCACTGCATCCGCATGACATACCAGATCTTCTCTGGTCTGTCACTGCTGCTGATGTTTTTGTATGGAGGGGTAAGGAGTACCTAGTTCTTATAGACTCTTACTCAAGATGGTTTGAAATCGATCACTTAACCGCTGTTACCAGCACCACCATAATTACCAAGCTCAAACAGCACTTTGCCACACATGGAATACCTCAGAAGCTCATTACAGATAATACCACACAGCTCACAAGCAATGAGTTCAAACTGTTTGTTTGTACTTGGGATTTCACACATCTCACCAGCAGTCTACTATAACCCCAATCCAATGGACTCGCAGAAAGAGCTGTTCATTCCGCCAAGCATCTGTTAGAGAAATGCGCACGAGACCAGACCGACGTTTGTCTGGCACTCCTTAACTTACATAAAAGAGGGAAAAGGGGTAGTTATGGGTGCACAAGTCGAATAAGCAAAGAAATAAAATATAACTTTTATTAAATGTTCAAATAAAAAATAATGATTGATTCCCCTCCAAAAAAATAGGAAAATAGCAAAATATTAAAAAAAAGATCTGAAAATACAGTTTGAAGAATAAAGATTAAAAACATATGCCAGGGATAAGAACACACATCTGGAAAGACTTCTAAATATGGGTACTATAAAGTGTATCAGTCCGCTATCAATTTGTAACTGAATTTATGTTACAATTCAGTACTTCTTTGTCAGACTTCTGATACAGTGTTGTGTAATACATTGTTGCTAGTGACCATGGTTCAGAATAAGTAACATTATATGGATAAGGGCAACACTATGTAATAATTGCTATACTCCCTATTGAGCCAAATTGATACTACGAGCTATACTACTATATACCATATATACAATTTCTCAAGGTGTTTGTCGAATTAAACCGGTGCGGTAGTCCTTTTTTGTTAATCATTCCTTAACTTACGTAACATACCGCGAGATGGATTACCATCCCCTGCCCAATGGTTGTTATCACGTCGCACCAGAACCCATATCCCAATTACCAAAAAATAATTACAACCTCAATTACAGACACAAGTGCTGGCAGCACTGGCTGCTAAGTGTATGTCTAATAAAAGGAATTATGACCATACAGCACCCGCTCTCCCTCAGTTAGTCCCATGACAAGCTGTTCGGCTACAGACCGCTCAAGGATATGACAAATTTGCTATTGTTCTAAAGGAAGCCGACCGGCCCAACAGCTATGTTGTTCTAGCAGATGGAGCTGTGTATGAGCGTAATCGTCGCCACCTCCTGAGTGTACCTGAAGAGACTATTACTGCACCCAATGTAACAGTGGATGGCACAAACCCCTCTCACATCACACCAAGCCCGGGTTATCAGAACCTGTGGCTTCCTCAATTGATAATGAACCTCCATCTGACTCAACGGCATCAACAGATATCCCCTGCAATGACCAGGCTCCCATTCCGAACATGTATACCACCAAGTCAGGACACGTATGCAGGCCCAATTCCCGATTCCGGGATTATGTCACATAACCTTCCACACCCATTCTCTCTCCTTTAGTTATTCTCTTTTTATTGTGTTACCTCTTCTCTATCATTTTTATGAAGGGATGGATGTAGATATGTATCCTGCTAGGACCCAGCAGGATGAGACTTTCCATGGGGCTATGCATGCTGGGAGGGAGTTCCTGTTTGTGCTCAGGGCCTGATTCAGAGCCAGACGCTATTTGCGCTCGCTCGTTCAGAAAAAGAGGCCGGCTATTTAAATTGAGCGCTCGCTCTTTGCGGTCTGTTGATGCCTCTATGTCTGAGCGAGCGAACGAAACATGCGCTCGCTATTTTGTAAAGACGCCCCCTGGCCGCTCGCATCATACGTCATCTCCGCTATTTATTAGATTAATCGAGTACATCGAAAGGTGTCTGAACTGCTCGCAGTGCTTGTGGTTGGATTTTCCTACCGCAATCATGCGAACAGTTTAGGCTAAGATACAACCAAGTGACGTGGCCGATGACGCTGCTTTGTTAATTATGCACACCCTTAAAATGCCCGTTTTGACCATTTGGCACGCCTGCGTTCGGATCTCCACTCCCCATTTTCAAGCACCTTCCCCTGTTACCACCCACAAACGCCTCATCCTGTCACTCAAATTAGCAGGCACTCGCTATTTTCCGACCGCACTGACTGGTTGGCGCATGCGCATTACGACCCATTCGGAGCGAATGAGCGGCCGCTTACGAGCGGCTCTGAATTAGGGCCCTCAGTTCAGTTACTGATGTTATTCTAAGTAAATGTGTTATTCTCCACTCCTGAGTCCATGAGTCTTATCTGATATACAACACATCTACAGGACCCTAAGGCCCTAAGGCCCAAGGAGTCACAGTGCTTGTATACACAGAGGGCTACAGCCCAAGGAGTCGCAGTGTTTGTATACATAGAGGGATACGGCCCAAGGAGTCACAGTGCTTGTATATAGTATCCGGTGGGATACAGCACAAAAAATTTTTTTTTACACTTTTATTAATTTTTTTTTACTTTTTCTAAAAATTTTATTTTACTTTTTTTTTTAACATTGGAGCAGATGGGCATGAGTACAGTACAGCATACATCAGCTGCCTACTCATAACCTTGCCAAAGTGGTAGGTAAGAGTAGGGTAACTGAGGCTGTTGAAAATAAGGTGTGTAAGAAAAAGGAGAGGTCAACACAGGAGGGGCATAAAAGGGGGCGGGAGGAAATACTGCAGCAGAAGAGAACACCGGGGGCGCCCTCCCCGAGCTCCATGACGCTTGACCCCAGGAAGGACCAGCTATAGATAGAGGGACCTGAGGATTGAATGTATTTGGCTGGCAACCAGTGGACATAAACCAGGGAGGTTGTGAGGGAGAGGGTGCTATGAAACTGACAGGAAGACCCACACTCTGAGGAGGGTGTCAATTAGAAGGGGCCAGTTGTGAGGAGAGAACACTGGCCTGCTGACTCATGCTGTGTGCTGCTTGGGTAGAACTATTACCCAAAATGGCCGCTTGCGGCAAGATGGCCGCCGGGCCTGCAGCATGAGCAATGTCGGCGGGGTCCATGTGCGCCAGTAATGCAGCGTGTGTAAGCTGCTTGTTAACAGTGGCTGACTTCGACCAGAGCAGCTGGGAAAAAGAGCCGGCTGGGAGCAGAGGCCTCCACCGGCGAATCGCCGGAGGGACTGAGGCCGGGCATGGAAGGAGGAGAAGAGAGGTAATCGGCGGGAGGAAGGTGAACGAAGGAATGCGCCAAATGCGGCGGCAATGTAAAACCCTCAGAGGAGCTGAGGGTGGCGAGGACGGGGCTGGAAGCAGCAGAGATGACGCTGCGTGGAGGTGCTGGCCCAGAGGTGGAGGCAATAGGAGGTGAGAGCGGGGAAGAGGGGGGCCTGATGAGAGGGAACTGTGCTGGTGATAGGCACTACAGGGGAGGAAATGGAGGGTGTCAGTGAATAATGGGGGAGGAGGGAAGGTGAGGAGGGGAGGGGACAGTGCCAGTGTTGTGGAGGGAATGGGGGATAAAGATCGGGCCGGGGACACAAGGAGAGGCATAAAAACTCGGCCAGATGGCATGGAGGGGGAGCGGAGTGACGCGGGTGGGGCATTGTAAAGGAAGAGGTGTAGGGAGCAAAAGTGGTAATGAATACAAAATACTGGGATATGCAACAAATATAAACAGAGATATTGTGAAGATCCAGCTAAAAGAGGCTGAATAGAAATGAGCAGGCCAATATATACCACATTCAAAACTCCTCCTATCCCTCAATATCATTGGCTCATCACACCAGCTGACCACAGAAATTTACCCAGCAACAAAGCTGTCATACCTACAACATCCAGCAAAAAAACCATCAATCTTATTTATCCTCAACCCTATTCAGATTTTGTCTACACTAATTACAGGACAATGGATCAGCTACAGATGTGTCTTCACACACTTATCCTATATGCGCCATATGGTGCAAGATGCGAGGTGTAACTAAGACGCTCTCCCATCAGTAGTGATTCCTGTACTTTTTTCCTATTTTAGTTTCTTATTAGCATCGTAGCGTAGTGTACTACATAGTTGCCGACTTTCTGGCTGCTCCTTCCGGGAGGGAGTAGCCAGATCGGCAGGGCAGAGGGGGCGTGGCTGGAAAAAGAGGGCGTGGCCGGGTGGGTGACTGGAGTGATGGGGGCGGGGTCACGTGATTGCGTAATTTTGGTCCCGCCCCCTCTACACGCCAATAGTACAGGCTTTGTGAAGCAGGGGGCTGGGCAAAAATAACACGATTCAGCGTGAATCGCGTCACCGCCCCCCCCGCTGCAAGGGTTTAACAGTTAATCAGGGGGTCGGGAGGCTTGCCTGCCTTTCTAGGGGGCCGGGAGCTGCACCCGATTATCGGGAGGCTCCCGGCCGAATCGGTGGGTACGCAACCCTGGTGTACTAGGAATAGGATTAGTATTTTTTAATGCTGCGTGGCAGGATGCATGGCACAGATCACTGGTATCAGACCTCAGTTTTTACCCAGATAAGCATCTCAGTCACACACAGCGCCAGTGTCCATAGTACCCCTGCATTGTACTTTTGTTGCATTAGTGATGTGAATAAAAAAAAAATCACACAAATCTGTGGCGTGGCGTGGCTTAGTCACAAAATATGTGGCGCACCATGCAGGGCTATATGGTGCAACTAGAGGATGTGTATGTGGACCCATCTGAAGTTTCTGAACAGATCACTACACAGCAGCCTTTTGTGTTCCCTGAATCCCAGATTTTGTCTTGCCCTTGGGGATAGCAGTTGGACAAGTCTGACAGTTTGTGTACATAAGTCATACTTTACTCTCCAACATGACATGTCTGCTGAGAATAATAATAATTCTGTTTTTTCTCCACTTAACATAAAGGGCTCTATCTTCTGTGAATTGGTGTTATATATTTTATTATCATTATTTTGTGCACAAGTTCTTGAAATGTCACCAGATTGTATAGTATTATACTGATTATACTGTATCTGATATGCTTTTTTTTTTTCCATATAACATTGGCTATTACAATTTAAAACAGGCAAGTACATTGAGCTAGCCTTCATCTGTAAGAGTGGCCTGGGGGTTAAACTCCCCTTTCCCCTTAGCAAGCTGTACCCTGGTGAAATTGCTGTAAAAAAAGAAACTGCAATTTCACAATCTTTATGAGGCCCTCGAAAGACTTTGATAAATACCACATTGGACATTTTACACTGCTTTAATTAACCACAAAGAAACCTGCTAAGCAGCCCTTGAAAACTCAGACAAATCTTCACCTGATCCTGGAGTATAACAGGATTTCTGTTATGGAGAAGTCAGCTACAGTATGTGAGAATTCTTATTTTTGATGCCAAAAGATTACATTTTTTAACCACTGCACTTCCTCATTATTTGTAGTGTAATTTCCACTGCCATAATATATATATATATATATATATATATATATATATATATACTGTATATATTAGGGGTGTGCACCCGCCGCTTTTCGTGTTTTGTGTTTTGGTTTTGGATCTGGATCTTTCTTCGTGTTTTGGATCTGGATTGGTTTTGCCAAAACCACCCTTCCGTGTTTTGGGTTCTGGGTTTTGTGTTTTGGATCTGTATTTTTTTGAAAAAAAGTATAAAAACAGCTAAAATCACAGAATTTGTAGGTTTTTCTGCCCCTATGCAATTATTAACCTCAATAACCTTAATTTCCACTCATTCCAGTCTATTCTGAACACCTCACACCTCACAATAGTGTTTTTATGTCCAAAAGGTTGCACTGAGGTAGCTGGATGACTATGCTAAGCGACACGAGTGGGCGGCACAAACACGTGACCCATCTAGGCGTGATACTGCAGTGGCAGACAGGATGGCAGTTTGAAAAACTAGGCCCCAAACTGTACATAATGCAAAGAAAAAAAAAAAGGTGCAAGATGGAATTGTCCTTGGGCCCTTCCACCCACCCTTATGTTGTATAAACAGGACATGCACACTTTAACAAACCAATCATTTCAGCGCCAGGGTCTGCCACACAACTGTGGCTGAAATGATTGGTTCGTTTGGGCCCCCACAAAACAAGCTGGCAATTAATCTGTCCCTGCACAAACTGGCTCTACGGAGGCAAGATGTCATCCTCATCCTCCTCATCCACCGATTCCTCACCCTCTTCAGTGTTGTGTACATCCTCATCCTCACAGAGTATTAACTCGTCCCCACTGGAATCCACCACCACAGGTCCCTCTGTACGTTCTGGAGGCTGGTCTCCCTGGAAGAGCTGATAATTCATTTTGATGAACATTATCTTCTCCACATTCTGTGGAAGCAACCTCCTACGCCTTTCGCTGACAAGGTTCCCGGCTGCACTAAACACTCTTTCGGAGTACACACTGGAGGGGGGGCAACTCAGGTAAAATAGAGCCAGTTTGTACAGGGGCCTCCAAATTGCCTCTTTTTCCTGCCAGTACAGGTACGGACTGTCTGACATGCCTACTTGGATGCTGTACCAATGTAATCCTCCACCATTCTGTCAATGGTGACAGTATCATATGCAGTGACAGTAGAAATGTCCAGAAATGTCCAGAAATTGTTGCCAGGTCCTTCAGTCTGGACCAGATGTCCAAACTTGGTCCTGCCTGCCCTGCATCACCGCCAGTGGGTTGCTTAGGATACCTACGTTTTTTCCTGGCAGCCCCAGTTGCGGGAGAAAATGAAGAAGGAGCTGTTGACGTGTCACGTTCTGCTTCAGCTGACAGAGTTTTCACCAGCAGGTCTTTGCACCTCTGCAGGCTTGTGTCGGCCGGAAAGAGAGACACCACATAGGCTTTAAACCTAGGATCGAGCACGGTGGCCAAAATGTAGTGGTCTGATTTCAACAGATTAACCACCCTGGAATCCTGGCAAAGCGAATGAAGGGCTTCATCCACAAGTCCCACATGCCGAGCAGAATCGCTCCATCTTAGCTCCTCCTTCACTTTCTCCAGCTGCTTCTGCAAAAGCCCGATGAGGGGAATGACCTGACTCAAGCTGGCAGTGTCTGAACTGACTTCACGTGTGGCAAGTTCGAAGGGCTGGAGAACCTTGCACAACACGGAAATCATTCTCCACTGCGCTTGAGTCAGGTGCATACCCCCTCCTTTGCCTATGTCATAGGTGGATGTATAGGCTTGTATGGCCTTTTGCTGCTCCTCCATCCTCTGAAGCATATAGAGGGTTGAGTTCCACCGCGTCACAACCTCTTGCTTCAGGTGATGGCGGGGCAGGTTCAAGAGTGTTTGCTGGCGCTCCAGTCTTCGGCACGCAGTCGCTGAATGGCGAAAGTGGCCAGAAATTTTTTGGGCCACCCAAAGCGTCTCCTGCATGCCCCTGTCGCTTTTCAGAAAATTCTGCACCACCAAGTTTATTGTGTGAGCAAAACATGGGACGTGCTGGAATTTGCCCAGATGTAATGCCCGCACAATATTGGTGGCGTTGTCAGATATCACAAATCCCCAGGAGAGTCTAAGTGGGGTAAGCCACTGGGCGATGATTTCCCTCAGTTTCTCTAAGAGGTTGTCGGCGGTGTGCCTCTTACTGAAACCGGTGATACACAGCGTAGCCTGCCTTGGAACGAGCTGGCGTTTCTGAGATGCTGCTACTGGTGACGCTGCTGCTGTTGCTGCATAAGGTGATACATCTACCCAGTGGGCTGTCACAGTCATATAGTCCTTAGTCTGCCCTGTTCCACTTGTCCACATGTCCGTGGTTAAGTGGACATTGGGTACAACGGCATTTTTCAGGACACTGTACAGAAACATCAGAAAAAGTGTCCTCAGTCTCGGTATCGCCTGCCTAGTGAAGTGGAATCTAGACGGGATTTGGAACCAGGGACACACTACCTCCATCAATTGTCTAAATCCCACTGCACTAATGGCGGATACCGGATGCATGTCTAACACCAACATAGCAGTCAAGGCCTCAGTTATACGTTTTGCTTCAGGATGACTGCTGTCGTACTTCATCCTCCTCGCTAAGGACTGTTGGAGGGTCAATTGTTTAGTAAAAGTAGTGGTGTTCCTACTTCCTCTCTGGGATGATGAACGACTCCAAGCAGCAGCAACAGCAGCAGCGGCAGCAGGAGGCGTAGCAATGCAGGATCCTCCGGAGGAATCCAGGATAGGAGAGTCAGTCATGCCAGTGACATGGCCTGCAGGACTACTTCCGATCCTGACTATGGAGGAAATTGACGAGGAGGGAGTTGACGGTGTGGTTTGCAGGCACTTGGATACAACAGGACAACGGGATTTAGGTGTCCCTGGACTGCTTACGGTCTTAGCCAAAGTTTCTGAACTTGACAGTAACTTATTATGAACACGCTGCAGGTGCCGTATAAGGGAGGATGTTCCTAGGTGGTTAATGTCCCTACCCCTACTTATTCCACCTTTACATATGGTACATATGGCAAGACAGTTGTTGTCCGGATTTGGATAGAAATATTGCCAGACCAAAGAGGTGGAATGTTTGGTCTTTTGCCCAGGCATGACCGTGATGGGCTTTTTCATCCCACGGACAACAACTGTCTCCCCCGGAGCCTGATTTAAACAAACCACATCACCATCAGAATCCTCCTCGCCAACTTCCTCCTCAGCGCCAGCTACACCAGTATCCTCATCCTGTTGTACTTCAACAGTGACATCTTCAATTTGCATATCAGAAAGTGGACTGTGGGTGCTCCTTTCAGCACTTGCAGGGGGTGTGCAAATGGTGGAAAGAGCCACCTCAGTCCAGTGCTGGAAAGGTCAGGCATCGCAACCACCACCACACTTGGACTCTCCTTGGGGATTTGTGATATCTTCTTAGAAAGCACAGTTCTTCGCTTTGCTTTTGCCAGCTTAACTCTTTTGATTTTTTTAGTGGGAGGAGGGCTTCCATCGTCATGTGAAGCTGAACCACTAGTCATGAACATACTAGGGATCGACCTTAGCCGTTCCTTGCCACTCTGTGTCGTAAATGGCATATTGGCAAGTTTACGTTTCTCTTCAGATGATTTAAATGTTTTTTTCAAGGTCATTTTCCTGAACTTTGTCATTTGGGATTGTATGTGCCCTCTACTATGACATTGGGCATCGGCCTTGGCAGACGACGTTGATGGCATGTTATTGTCTGTCATGACTAGTGGCAGCAGCTTCAGCACTAGGAGGAAGTGGTTCTTGATCTTTCTCTATTTTATTTTTATCGGAGAAAGTTTGGTCCTCCATTTATGTTATATCGATTTGATATATACGTGCGGCTAAACACAGAAAATATTTTTTTATTTTTGCTGGAGAGTAGTGCACTTTGTGGGTTACACCACCCTTTAAGAAATGAGCCAGCCGGCTCTTTACTTATGGGACACAGGCGCACGCTTGGCGCTGCTCCTTTGTTGGTGCACGTGCGGCTACTGCGCACACAATTCACAAACACAGAAAAAATATTTTGTTATTTGGTTTGGAGTGTTCTTTGGGGGTTACAGCACCCTTTAACGGTCAAGCCAGCTGGCCCTTTACTTATGACACAGGCGCACGCTTGGCACTACTTTGTTGATGCACGTGCGGCTACTGCGCACACAATTCACAAACACAGAAAAAATATTTTGTTATTTGGTTTGGAGTGTACTTTGGGGGTTACAGCACCCTTTAATGGTCAAGCCAGCCGGCCCTTTACTTATGACACAGGCGCACGCTTGACACTACTTTGTTGATGCACGTGCGGCTACTGCGCACACAATTCACAAACACAGAAAATATTTTTTTTTTTGGTTTGGACTGGAGTGTACTTTGGGGGTTACAGCACCCTTTAACGGTCAAGCCAGCCGGCCCTTTACTTATGACACAGGCGCACGCTTGGCACTACTTTGTTGATGCACGTGCGGCTACTGCGCACACAATTCACAAACACAGAAAATATTTTTTTATTTGGTGTGGAGTGTACTTTGGGGGTTACAGCACCCTTTAACGGTCAAGTCAGCCGGCCCTTTACTTATGACACAGGCGCACGCTTGGCACTACTTTGTTGATGCACGTGCGGCTACTGCGCACACTATTCACAAACACAGAAAATATTTTTTTATTTGGTTTGGAGTGTACTTTGGGGGTTACAGCACCCTTTAACGGTCAAGTCAGCCGGCCCTTTACTTATGACACAGGCGCACGCTTGGCACTACTTTGTTGATGCACGTGCGGCTACTGCGCACACAATTCACAAAAACAGAAAATATTTTTTGGGGGGGTTTGGACTGGAGTGTACTTTGGGGGTTACAGCACCCTTTAACGGTCAAGCCAGCCGGCCCTTTACTTATGACACAGGCGCATGCTTGGCACTACTTTGTTGATGCACGTGCGGCTACTGCGCACACAATTCACAAACACAGAAAAAATATTATTTTTTTAGCACTTGGGGGGAGCACCCCTGATGGACAGAGCACCCCCTGGACAACACTACAGCACCCCTTTAGGACTGGGACACTGCACAGGACTTTGGAGTGGACACAGCCCCTATGGAGAACTGACTGCACAACACAGTCCAGTCCAGTTCATAACACTGCCGCCAATTCATAATATGCCAACACAGCTGTGCCACAAATTCATTATATGTCACTCAGCCGTTAATTATGCCATAAAATTCCCCAATACATGTGCCACAAGTTCTTTATATGCCATACACTGTGCCCGCAATACATTATGCCACATATCAGTGCCCCAACACATATGTATTCTACACATCTGTGCTCCAAAATATTATTCAAAAGGAATTGTGTCCGCACTAGTGATTTGAAAAATAATTGCAGTGTATGTTAATAGACCAATCCATACATGTCACATTCAAATAAATTTTGGACCAAGGGCCTGATTCAGAGCTGAACGCTCTGACCAGAGCGCTCGCTCTGAATCAGGGCCCTCCTACCTTTTTTTGGAGCGTCCTCATGGACGCTCGCATAGCTGTGGGTTACCACCCACAGCTATAGCGAGCATCCATGATGATGGTCGCGATGGTCTTGACCATCGCGACCATCGGGCTTGCGACAGAGACCCTGCAGTAGGGTCTCGCTGCCGCAAGCCCTGGAGTGATTTTGGCTCTATCAGAGCCAAAATCACTCCCACTGACATCACTAGTGATGTCAGTGGGGCCTGCTTCGGACGGTAGGCGTTCCCATGGGAACGCCTCCGTCTGGCAGGCACGCCCCGGCATACCCACCAAAGGGGGCGTGCTGTCAATCAACATCGACAGCACGCCCCCTTTGGTGTGAGACCCGGAGCGACAGCTTGGCTGTCGCAGTCCGGGTCTCGCGCATGCGCACGACGGAGCTCCCTACCACCCACAGCTTATGCAAGCGTCTATGATGATGGTCGCGATGGTCAAGACCATCGCGACCATCGGGCTTGCGATGAGATCCTGCGGTAGGGTCTTGGTGACCGCAAGCCCTGGAGTGATTTTGGCTCTATCAGAGCAAAAATCACTCCCACTGACATCACTAGTGATGTCAGGGGGGCCGGACCCAGATGGCAGGCATTCCCATGGGAACGCCTCCATCTGGCAGCCACGTGCTGTCAATCAACATCGACAGCACGCCCCCTTTGGTGCAAGACCTGGAGCGACAGCTTCCCCGTCGCTTCCCGGGTCTCGCGCATGCGTACGACGGAGCTCTCTCCGTCGTGCGCATGCGCACTAGGGCACCATCGACCCGCTTGCGAGCGCTCGCGAGCGGGTCTGAATCAGGCCCACTGTCACTAATCTGTCAGCACTCATACACACAGTCACTAACCTGTCAGCACTTATACATGCATACATACACAAACACACTAACCTTGCCAGCACTCATTCACACACACAGTCACTAACCTATCAGACACTCATACATACACACACACACATTAACACTGTTAGCACTCATACACACACACACTGTTACTAATCTGTCATCACTCATGCACACACGCACACTAACACTATTAGCACTCATACACACACTGTCACAATAATACACACAGTCACTAACCTGTCAGCAATCATACTTACACACACACCCACCCACACACACCAGGGCCGGCTCTAGGGGTGTTCGACCTGAGCGGTCGAACAGGGCCGCCATACATAGAGGGCGCACCCCTACCCAGCATCCCGATTTCAGCAGGACAGTACTGTCTCGCTGTTCCACCCATGGGCCGAAGTGGCCCGCTGGTGGTCAAACTGGGGGGTTTGGGACCCCCACCGCCGCAGCTGTGCGACGGTGCCGGGACCCCCAGAGTCTGAATGGATGCTGCGCGCATGCGTGGAGTGCTGCACTGTATGGAATCTATATATACATATATATTATATATATATATATATATATATATATATATATGGTATCTGTGGTCCAGCACTCACACCTTATATCTTGTAATTTGCTGAAGTGCTTCTTTAGAGTTTCAACTGAACTGTGGGTAACCCAACAATAAAGGATATCACATCTACTATACGTAGAGATAAAAACACTCGCCAGCATGCACACATACACTCTTTCAGCTCCACAGTCTCTTGTATTCTTATGAAGCCTTGACAAAGGTTCCGGAGTGGAACCGAAACGTTGGCAACTATGGATTATGTGCATGCTACTAAAGCTTAAAGTATGAATTGACTTCAAAAGTCTGGCGAGTGCCTTTGTCTCTACGTATAGTAGATGTGATATCCTTTATATATATATATATATATATATATATATATATATATATATATATATATATACATACATACACACACAGTATATTTATTTATGAACCGTTTCTTATATAGCGCAGCAAATTCCATTGCGCTTTCCAATTTATGGAATTGGATTGAAATACCGGCAGCTGTTTAGTTCAAATCCCGACCACAGAAGCCCGACAGGAGGAGATCCTGATGAAGGAAGGTAAGTATCTTAACCCTCCCCTCTCAACCCCCTAACCCCCCCTTGGTAGTGCCTAACCCTAAAACTCCTGGAGTGGCGCCTAACCCTGTCCTCCTGGGGGTGCCTAAACCTAACCCCCCTTCCTACCCCCTAAACCTAACATTCCCGGGGGGGTGCCTAACCCTTACCTCCCACTGGTGGTTCCTAACGCTAGTCCTCCCTCTCGCCCCTAACCCTCCCTGGGTGTGCCTAACCCTAAGTCCCCCAGGACATGCCTAAAACTAACCCCCCAGGCTCAAACTTACCTGTTCTGGTCTCTTATGATCGTGATGCTGGCTGTCGGATTCCGACACCGGTATACTGATTTGTGCAGAGATAGCGGCTTCAGCATTTTGCCGCTGGGTTATCAACTACATATATATATATATATATATCCACAGTCAACACGGTGGCACTCAGCTGAATAAACAATGCAGGACACAGGGTGATACCCCTGCATTTTGCTTTGTTTTTTGAGCTGAGTGCCACCGTGCTGACTGTGGAAGTATAGAAGGCACCAGGAAGTACTATCATTATAGTTGTGAGAGAGCTGCCTGTGTGGATTATATGGAATATATATATATATATATATATATATATTGTGGCAGTATCACCAGAGATAGTGCTGGTGAGCAGCAGATTCTGGTTGGGGTTGGAGAGATCCTCCCACACAGGGTAGAAATACTGTTGTGACACACCTTTGTGCTGCCTTGTGGAGAGAGATCAGATGTGGGCTGATGAGAAGGCAGACCAGTCAGGCTGCCATTGGAAACAGTTTAAGTGGGACTATGGCAGCCAGAGAGCCCAGTAAAGCTAAGCCAAGCCATTGGGGGCCAGGGGGCCTGAGTCCAGACCTGCAGGAGGCAGGGGGACCACAAACCTTTTAGACTGTGTGACATTAAAACACCAAAGCTGCAGGCTGGGGAGGTCAGAGCCTACACCTGGAGGAGACAGAGAAAGCCATCAAGAAAGATTGTGTATGTTACTTTGCTGGAAGCAGATTGTGAGACTACAAGCAGGCAAGGAGCCGGAATGTGAGCAGTCTGGAGCCAGCGATAGACCTGCAGAGAAGCAGGCAGAGACTTTATTGGCAGACTAGCTGCACCATTATAGTCAGGGGTCAAGAAGTGAGTTAGGCGCCCTAAGTAGGGGCTAGGTTGTTTATTACTTTCTGTTTCTATCTGAAGGGTGAAGTAAAGCACCCTTCCATTTATTTACTTGAAAGCTGTGTGTGGACCCTCATTAAGCACCTACAAACTGCACCAATCCACCCTCTACCGAGCTAATTACCCCAAGTTATCACATATGGTGGAGAATGCGGGCATAAAAATTCTATGCAAGAAAGGTCCACGCAAGACAGGTCTGTACAAAAGTAGATTACAGCAAGTAAATGGAAATAAGGATGCTCACTGCACCTGCATGGTGGAATGCTCGTCAAGGTGGTGAGTGAAGTTAAGTCTGTTATGAAGTGTTTTTAAACAATCAAATTGTCTGCAAGTGTGCACTTTTCCTTTGGAAAGGAAGAGAAACAAGTGTGACACAAATTTCTGGAGTATTGTCTGCAATATGGGAAACTGTTATGATATGCAAATATATGTGAATTGGCATATATTTTGTCTGTGAAGAGAAATGTGCACTTTCCTCCGCATTGGAAGGGTTAAAAGGAATTGTGTGGTTTAGTCTGCTGAAATGCTCAAGCTTGTTAAGTCAGGTGTGGCTAATCAAGTATGGTGTGGAGCAGTGATTCCTATTGAAAGGCTGTTGAGACTGCTTGATACAGAAATTAATCGGTATGAATTACCGCTGTACCCCTGGTCGGCAGTTCAAATCCCGACAGCGCCTGGCCGACAGATGAAGAAATCCCAATTGTCCCTAGGTAAGTATTCACTAACCTAATCTACCCTCTAACCCTCCTTTAGGGTGCCCAACTCTATCCTTCCCCCCCTGTGTCTAACCCTAATCCCCCCCTCTAAGTGTCAAAACCTAACCCCCCCTTCCCTGCTGCCTAAACCTAAGTCCCCCGGGGGGGTGCCTGACCCTAACCTCCCCCCGGGGGTGCCTAACCATAAGCCTCCCTCCACCTAGCCTAACCCTAACCCTCCCTCCACCTAGTCTAACCCTAACCTCCTGGGAGGGTGCCTAACCCTAAGTCCCCCCCAGGAGCCCTAAACCTAAGCCTACCCCCACGCGGCTGTCCGCTGCAGCACCCAGCATCCGCTCGATCGGGATGCCGGGCGCGGTCTTCCGACATTGGTCAAATGACAGGCGTCTAGATTTAGATGCCTGTCATTCGTCCCTAGTCGGGGTAACAATGTCTGGAAGCCGGCGGTCGGCATTCCGTCCGCCGGCTTCCTAAACATATACCCTTGATACATGCTGGTACTTGTAGTGCCACATGAAGAAAAATGTTTTGCTTTTTTGACAATACTTTCAAAAACAAAGTGTGATATAGTGAAAACAAAAGCAAGTTGTTCCTGTGTATTTTGTGTCAAGAATTATGGGAAATAAAAATAAATATTTTAAAGGCAGAAGTACTGCAACAAATATTCAGTCTCAAGCTAGAAAGATTGAAAGCCCGGGCTGGAGTTTACAGTCTGAAAGTGGAGAAATCTGTTACAAGGAAATTACTTAAAGCTGTTTGAAATAATCTGTGGTGAAGCCTTTCAAAATGATGGGGTAAAAAGTGTTATTCCAGACAAAGAGACATTTAAAAAGGAGAATAAAATGGACAGTGGGTGTGGTCAGTGTATGGTGCAATGTCCATTGAGAGAGGACTATATCAGCATAGAAAAAGTTGACTCTGTGTGAAGTTTGGCCTGAAACACTTTTGCGCTATTTTGACCAGATAAGTGACTTGGAGGACAAGTCTACAAAAGAGAAGCTTTTGTATGCGCAAATTGAAAAGACATTACAGAGTGAGTTGTCTTCTTTGAAAATAGTATTTGTGCAGGAAGAAGAAAAAAGACTTGAAGTTATTAAGGAGACAGACCTCAAATTAGCGATTATGTCTGAACACCTTAAAGGAGGCTGAAGCATTCAAATGTGTTACAAAGTGTGAGAAAGATGTGCTCCTAGCAAAAAATGACGTTTTAGAGCAAGATATTGTTGAATTGAAGCAAAGGTGGGTGGTACTTCAACAGGAAGTGGAAGAATTTAAATAATGTGTCCAGTGACATCAGAGTGGTGCAGAGTGCACACAAGTGAAGGTGGTGAATCTGACTCTGGTGTTAAAAGAAAAAGACTCTTTAATTGTGTTCACACAAGTAAAGCTTAAAGATTGTGAATTGGAGAAAAGTTCTCTTGCTGAAAAGTTTTGTGAAGTAAAAGAGAAGTATCTCCAGATGCTGCAGACTGGCACTCAGATAGAAAGAAATGTATTCCTGGAGGATAGTCTGCATAAAGCTGCAGCGCAAAGTGAATCTTTGGAGAGAGAGCTTAACCTTGCCCATGGCAGGGCTTGGAAGTTGCAAGAACAGAGTGAGAACCTTGAGAAATATCTACTAAGTACATAGAACCAGTTGCAAAGATTCCAATGGAGAGAAATACCAAAGAGCTGGAGTTGCAATGTGAATTAAACGTGGCTTAAATAATTGTACAAAAGTTGAGAATTGCTGAATTTGAAGTTGTGGAGAGCAATCTGCTGCAATCTGAGAGCAAGTTGAAAGACGCCATGGCTAAAATTGCCCATCTGGAAGAGCAGCTGTCTGCGGCTCAGAAAAAGTTCCACATGGTAGTGTGAAAATCAAAAGAGGAAAAGAAGTTAAATAATGTTCGGAAGTTGGATTCTGGACTCAAAATGGTGTACGATGTCTTCGCTGAACCCAGTGTGGCAAAAGTACATAAACACAAGCAGCAATTGTTACAGGTTGATCCTGAAAAGGCTGGTGTGCAGAGTGATATACTACCTGTACAGAGTGTCTTGTGTAATGAGCAGTGGGACCATACAGGTGTCCTCATTAACGATACCAGTGTACAAGAAGGGACATAAGTATCAGAGTTGGGAAATTCCCTAAAGGTCCATCTTGTAAAAGTGGATAAGATTCTTTGCAGTGACTTTCAGCTTAGAGTGATAGCTGAGGGTGTGAAGTCCTCCAAAAGATTGCAAAACTGTGTCCGAAGTTGATGATAAAAACTGATGTATACAGATGGTGATGGCATGACCTGTAAAGCAAAGGTGCAGGATGTACAGGAGTCTACGGAGATAGTGGTGGCTTCAAAGGATGAGACTCTCTTGTTGCCATGTGTTCAGAGTGCTATGAATGTGACTCAATCACACAGTTTTGCAGTGCAAAGCAGAACCTTAAAAAAGTGAATTCTGAGAGTCTTGTGAAGAGTATTTCTCAAGTATGTGAAACAATGGCTTCATGCAAGCAGGATAGAACTTGCAATGCTGTTAAATTTGTCTGTGGTGAAGTGGAGTGGTCTCACATTATAAAGTTTGAAGCAAGTAGTCCAACTAGACCGTATTTGAAAATAAAGACCTCTGTGGAGGGTGAACTTCAACCTGTGCTGGTGGAACATTTGGAAGTTGTTCATCATATTTTCAAGGCTCAAAAAGCGGGAGCACAAGAAAATGCAAGTGATCTATGCCTTAAAACCGTTAAGCTGCAGGCTGTGGAGGCCAGAGCCTATACCTGGAGGAGATAGGGAAGGCCATCAAGAAAGACTGTGTATGTTACTCTGCTCAAAGCAGATTGTGAGACTGCAAGCAGACCAGGAGCCTGAACGTGAGCAGGCTGGAGCCAGCGATAAACCTGCCTATAGTGTGGCCGGCAGCCCCACATTTTAAGGAAGAAGGCTGTACTCCTTAGTGATAAAAAAAGTTTTTTGTATGCTAAGCATCATTTACAAATAAACGTTACAGGGTGTCGACGTTTCAAGGTCCTAAGACCTATTCATGAAGACTGTGATTAAAGCAAACACTGAGTGTGACATAATCTTACCTTATAAAGACTACAAGTGCTGGCATGTCCACGCTGTCCGGCCACGGAGCTCTCGGTACAGGGCTTCCTGCAGGTGCGGGGAAACCAGAAGCTGTCACAGTGACAGTCGGCTGTCTAGCAACTGCCGATGCTCTGCACCGGAACACCAAGGTCGCCAGCGCTGAAATGGAGATGTGTCATAATGTTAAGGCCATATGCCTCTACATATGGAAAGATCAAAATACAAGTGCTAGATGAATATAATGGGAAATAAAGGTGCATAGTGATTACCATGTTAAAAACATATTAGAGAACAATTTACAAATTACTGAACCTATGGATAAGACAAATAGCAATGATATCAATGCTAATAAATTACAGCATATGGAGTTGGTACCTCCTACTGCTGGAAAAAATATACGAATAATCATCAAGGTAAATGTTGCAAACGCAAACCTACAGTACTGTATAATCATAATTCATATAATAATAATATATATGACTAGCAATGTCAATATTATTCAAAGGAGAACTATATGTAAAGCCAGATGGGATATATATAATGTTCGTGGAGTTATAAGAAAACGTCCAAACATTCTTTTTTTCCCAAACAGACTTCTCTTGGGGGTTTCAGAACACATATGACAGGAACCTAGGACATACATAAAAGCCATTCCACACTTCTCCAGTGCTTCTATCATATATCCCCCCCCTTTGTTTCGACCTGTGGGGCGGAACAACTGCAGCCCCCAAACAACGGACACATGACAAAGCATCTGCATTGGCCAGCTGGCTTCCTGGCCTGTGTTCTACTGTTCAGTAAAGGTTTTTAATGCCAAGAACCATCTTGCTATTCTCGCATTACTTTCCTTGTTTTCTGACATCCACTTCAGAGGGGTATGGTCAGTGATCAATCTGAACTTTCTTCCCACCAAGTAGTACCTGAGAGTCTCTAATGCCCACTTTATGGCCAATGCTTCTGTCTCGACGGTAGCATAGTTTCTTTCATGTACATTTAATTTCTAGCTTAAGAAGAATCTGACGCATCAGTATGCACAACAAACTCTCTGTCAAAATCAGGGGTCATCAGAACTGATTGGGTACATAACGCTATTTTTAACTCCTGAAAAGCCTTCACTGCTTCAGGACCCCCATTCCACCATGACTTTCTGTTTGCCTTTGGTAAGGTCAGTCAGTGGGACTGCAATGGTGGAAAAATTGGGTATAAACCTCCTATAATACCCAGAGATCCCTAAAAAGGCTGTCAACTGTTTTTTATGGTGGGGTCGTGGCCAGTTTTGGATTGCCTCAATCTTGTTGAGCTGTGGCTTTATCAAACCTCTGCCAATGGTGCACCCAAGATATTTTACTTCTTCCATCCCCAAACAACACTTTTTTGGGTTGGCTGTCAAACCTGCCTTATAGATGGAGTCCAACACTGCTTGTACTCTGGGCAAGTGAGACTGCCAATCAGGACTATGAATGACCACATCATCCAGATAAGCAGCAGCATACTGTCTATGGGGCTTTAGAATCCTATCCATCATTCTTTGAAAGGTAGCGGGTGCCCCATGTAGCCCAAAGGACAACATTTTGTATTGAAACAACACCTCTGGTGCATTGAAGCGGTCTTTTCTTTGGCGTTCTCAGTTAACAGCACTTGCCAATACCCTTTGGTTAAGTCAAGAGTAGTTAAATATCTGGCTGTCCCCAGCCTTTCAATTAGTTCGTCCACCCTAGTCACAGGGTAGGCATCAAAATTTGACACACTGTTCAATTTCCGAAAGTCACTGCAGAATCGAACATTCCCGTCGGGTTTTGGAATGAGCACAATGGGACTTGACCACTCACTATACGATTCTTCAATTACACCCAACTCTAACATTTTTTTTATTTCCTTCGACACTGATTCTCTTTGGGCTTCTGGTAACCTATAGTGATTATGTCATATTTGATGACCGTGGTTTTCCCTGGTAGGTCAGAAAACGGCACCCTATTTCTGATCACAAATTCCTTAACTTCCTGCTGTTGACTGGCTGACAGGGTTTTTGCCACTGTCACTTCGGGTACCATGGGCCCTGGGTTTACTGGAGCGGCTCGGATGGCTGACAGTGCTGCTCTATACTTCCAGGGTTTTATAAGATTTACATGGTATATCTGTTCTGGCTTTCTTTTCCTCCGCTGGTAAACTTTACCTACACTCTGTCCCGAGGAGCAAAGTTGCGTATGCGAACATTGCGGTTGTATACCCTCTGCTGTGCATGTTGGGCCTGTTCCAAGTGCTCTCTTACTATCGGCACCACAGCAGCAATTCTTTCTTGCATTTGAGAAACAGGCTCAATAGCTCTTTTATACGGACTGGACTGCCCCTCCCATGGGTTTACCATTAATCACCTTGACATTCTCCCTGGCTTTTACCAGAGTAGGGTCATTCAACTGCTCCACGGCAAAGACCTCTCTCCTGACCTCAAGATCAGGCAGGCGTTCCACAGGCTCAATAACACTCCCCACCTCAGCGAGAGGCACATAACTTGGTGAGCCACCATCACTCTCCGTATTCTCTAGTTCATCAATCATACTAGAAAAAGGGAACATCTCTGAGAGGGTTACTGACGTAGTAGCAGAGTCAAACGAGTCAGGGTGATTTACCTCTGTGCAAAATCGGCTTTCCCACAACTTCCAGAAGTGAGCGAAGTCTCTCCCCAATATTGCATCATACATTAAGCCGTGTCGCAAACCCACACAGACGATCATGGAAACACATGGTGTTTCTATCGTCACATCTACAGTAACATAATACCGGGTATCCCCATGTATGCAGGTCACACCAGCAGTTTTCCCCTTACGCTTCAAGGGGATCATCAGTTCAGCTTTCATAAGTGTAACCAGGCTACCAAAATCTAACAGAGCCTCTACTCGGTTGCCTTCTACAGTGAGTATACACATGTGCTTATCTGTCTCAACCTGCCGGTCAGCAGTACAGGCTGTTTGTTCAAAGATAGACATCCTGCAGTTGACATGAGCAGTATCACATTGCTTAGGTTCAGAGGTAAGTGAACATTTGGCCGCAATATGGCCAAAACCACCACATCAAAACACTGAATCACACTATTATCTCGTCTTTTAGCTCGTAGGAACCTTCCTGGCCTGGCTGACCCATCTCCAGGTTCCATACCCCCAGTCTTGAGTAAAATCCACCACCCAGCACCCTTCTCCACTGGAACAGTCTTACCAGTGTCAATGAGAGTTCGCCAATGCGCCATCAGGGCTCGGTGGGGCACACTCATCAGCTCCTCTGCCGCCACGTACCTCTCCACCACTACGACTAGCTGGTCTGCAGACTTATGGTCTGCATGGCTCACCCACTTGCGCAGACACGCAGGTAGCAATCGCATATACCGGTCCATCATGACGCATATACCATTCCATCATGACTCTTTCCATCTGTGGTCCTGTCAGCGTCTCGGGCTGCAGCCATTTTGTGGTTAGATGAACAAGGTTATGCATCTGTGAACGTGGAGGTTTTTCCATTTGGAACTCCCAGCGGTGGACTCGTTGGGCCCGAACAAGTGAGGTGACTCCCAAGTGGGTTAGGATCTCCCGTTTTAACTTTGCATAGTCCTTGGCATCATCCAGGCATAAATCATAGTAGGCCTTTTGTGGTTCTCCAGACAGAAAAGGTGCCACAAGACTTGCCCACTGCTCTCTTTCGGCAGTTCTTTCAAAGGCCGTAAGGTACGCCTCCACATCATCACTCTGGGTCATCTTTTGCAGAAAGTGACTGCCCCATATGGTGTGAGTGTTAGTTAGAAGAGCAGGGGAAGCATCTCCAGACCGGACTACAAGCTGTTGTACCACCTCTTTTATGGCCTCTGTTTTCCACTATGGTCTGGTGGGTTTCCTCGATGGTGATTGTTGCCTCTGGGCTGCCTCCAAGGCCAATAGTTGCACCTGGGTGGATTCCTGCTGAGCTCTGGTAGCTTCCTGCTGAGTTTATGTGGAAAATGGGCCTCAGACTGCACACCTTGAACATATATATATATATATATATATATATATATATATATATATAAAATTGGAGTTGCTACCTGTGGAGAAAATTGATATATGCACAAAAAAAGAAGTACATGTGCTCAACTCCAAATTATCTGATTGTATATAAATAAATAAATTTTTGCAATGAATAGAGGTTTTTGGCATAATCTTGGCCAAGGTTATGGGCCTACCCACCGCATCCGGGTAACCTCTGTTGGGTAGGTCCCTAACATATTAGGATTCAAATCCAGAGTGCAGGACACCCCCAAACTGGCCCAGCTAAGCCGCCCCAGGACACCGCCATAGTAAGAAAAGTGCAGTGTAAAATAAATAGTTAAGAGTAGCCACAGCTGCATATAAAGAATTAAAATAAAAAAGTGAGGTACATGTATAATAAACAAACAGTGAAGGGTTAAAATGTGTTATAAAAGAAAAATGTGTTAGAATGTGGTGCCCTGAAACAGATCAACCAAAGCAATCCAGGGGGACCCACTCCCCAAAAATGAACCAAAGTTGCACTACAGTATATAACTTGTAGGACTTGCCTAGAATTGTGCCTAATACCAGTGTGCATTAAGCTTACTGGATTTAAACCTCTATATGCTCCTGCCTATACCTTCTAAAACCTGCCTATACCTCTTAGAATTCACGCTATTTGCGTATGCAGTCATACAGTAAATAAATGCCTTCAGACTTTGAGAAATGTGTTTCCAACGCACAAAGGTTATTATTCAACATAAAAACAGTAGGTTACATGCTGTGATCTAAAGACAATTTAGCGCAAAGAAATCATACAGACCCAAGGTACAGTTATACATACGCACGCACAGTGGGACCAGTTGCCGGCATCAACAAGAAACCTCCATCATCAACATCAGCAAGAAGACTCCAGATTGGGGTCAGAACACACATTTATACCCTTACCGAAATAGGCAATACAATAGGGAGGTTTGTTGTGATCCCATTGGTTCTCCATCACGGTGTATCTGTTACAGGACATTTAACAGGTCGATTCAAATGGACACAGAGCAGCCTCCGACAGCCTTTTGTCTCCTTTTTCCCACCACACGCAAATCTAAGCTGCTAACATTACAAAGTACATTTTGGTGTTTTAACTCTCTACAGTCCATAAGTTGAGAATACATGCTGCGATCTTCTCACCGATGAAATAAACTTTGAATATTACACTTTGAAGCTATGGAACCTTTTACTTGAGTGTGCAGTGTGTAAGTATTAGGGGTTTGGGAAAAGACGCTAGTTAGATTTATGTAGTGAGGACTTTTAACTTGGGGCAGATGTGTACGCATGCAGCTAATAAACAGCATTCGCATGCAGGATATTATCCATTCGCTAATGTGCGTATTTAATATGCATATGGGATATGGGGAGATATGCGATCGCATGATGCTAATAATAGCATCGCTGTATGTACTTAAGTGTGAGTTTCTCTAAAATGGCGCTGGACGGCCATTCGTAAAATGGCGTCGTGCAGATTCTTATTTTTAAGATGGAGTCTGGTTGCCATTCGCAAGAAGGCGTCGCTCAAAGCTAAGTTTACACTGATTCTGTATCAGCCACTAAACCAGCTTCAACAGCACATACATTACCAGATATGCGATCGCATGATGCTAATAATAGCATCGCTGTACGTACGTAAGTGTGAGTTTCTCTAAAATGGCGCTGGACGGCCATTCGTAAAATGGCGTCGTGCAGATTCTTATTTTTAAGATGGAGTCTGGTTGCCATTCGCAAGAAGGCGTCGCTCAAAGCTAAGTTTACACTGATTCTGTATCAGCCACTAAACCAGCTTCAACAGCACATACATTACCAGATATGCGATCGCATGATGCTAATAATAGCATCGCTGTATGTACTTAAGTGTGAGTTTCTCTAAAATGGCGCTGGATGGCCATTCGCAAAATGGGGCTGTGCAGATTATTATTTTTAAGATGGAGTCTGGTTGCCATTCACAAGATGGCATCGCTCCAAGCTAAGTTTACACTGATTCTGTCTCAGCCACTAAACCAGCTTTGACAGTCCACCCTTTGATAGCAAACAACATGCTATCATACTCTGATTTTAAAATTAATTTTAGGCTTGCATATGGGGTATTATTTAATGTTATTTTTATGGGATGGCACAAGGTGGTTCTTAATCCATCAATAATGTGTCTCTAGGAGGGGACATAAAACTACCATTATATGCACACCGTGGATCTTGGAAGATCATGGGAAAGGTGTGGGGATGCACCTATCCTATAAAGGAAGTCTTGAGGAGGATTAGGGACTTACATTGTTTGAGGTGCTTTTAAAATAACATTTTAATAATACATTTTGTGCATGTCTAAATATAATATGTTATATGATGGTATTTCCTAGTTCAGGGTTGTAATGCAGTTCTACATTTACCTCAGTAGTCATATTGTCATTGCTAACCACCATCATAATTTTGTTCTTCTGGTTTATCTTATCTTTACATTTTCCACACTTCAACACAGTAGGAACACACCTGACACATATGCCAATTACTATGATGACAACCAGTATGAAGATCAGGAGTTTACCTATGCTTGCACTTCCCTACCTGTATACCTGAAGGTGTCATCATACATCTCAGTAATATGATCTATCAATTTAGCAAGATCTTGGATATATCTAAAATTTAGTTTACCCCAAGCGATCCTGGTGGGATCCAATGCTACTAAAACTTGAAAGCCAGTTGTCTCACTAATTAACTGTGTGGCTTTATGCACATCACCAGGTATCATATTTATTTTGCCTCTGTGTTCATACTGCAT
This sequence comes from Taudactylus pleione, assembly GCA_031769625.1. Lineage (NCBI taxonomy): Eukaryota > Metazoa > Chordata > Amphibia > Anura > Myobatrachidae > Taudactylus > Taudactylus pleione. The sequence goes on along the minus strand of JAUIMM010000039.1, from coordinate 26,045,597 downwards.
GTGAAGATATGGTGATGGTGTGTTTTAATGAATACCAAACATTTCAACATGTGTGAGGGTCATAACCTCTTAACAATTACAGTACTAAGATTGTTCAAACACTCCCCTGATTGGCATAGTACTCCTCCTCCTGATTCCACTCCATCAGTAATGCCATCAGCTCCCATCTCCTCTATCGGTCCACCGTCACAGACACCAGATATCCCCGAACAAACCAGGATGATGTAAACTCTGGAAGAGAATATGAAAATGAACACAGCAGACCAGTTCATCGCTGCAGCAAGGAACTGCAAATTTCTTTAGCTCAGGTATCTCACTACAACCTTTTAGTCCTCCCGAAACAAGCTCGCGATCGACAGGTCCACGTTATCAGCCTTGTCTCCACCTTGTTTCTCCACCGGTTGGTTGACCTTTTTGCAGTGAGTGGAATGGACCCAGGTATCTCTCTCGGCCACCTTCAAAGATGTGGTATTCGTCAGCAACACCTGGTACAGGCCTTCCCAACAATCAGTCAAACAACCTGAGCGTAAAGAAATTCAGAACATAACAAATTCTCTAGGTTTGACAGTTCCACCCTTTCATGACAGTTTGCATGAGACATGTTAGAAAATAACAATTTCAATTTCAGTTGTTCTTACTCATCTTCGTAAGATACTGCACAGTAACCTCATTATCATATTTTCACATGAGGCTGCCTGTCAAACAGTATCTCAAAGGGGGACAGATAAAAAAAGAAAAGAGACGGTCTGGGGTGGTCTTCATATTATTAATACCTACCAACTTACACATGTTTGTTTTTTGAAGACATCACCTGTGAAATGAGTATCCCTATACTCTAGGGATACCATATTTGCATACAACCATCTGTACAATTAAACCCTGTTATTAATAGCTACTGCTCTAGGTAGTGTCTTAGCCCCTGGGTTTGGACAGTTTCCCAAGTACTTGACCTTAGCCTGGCATGGCTGCAATTTGTCCTTAGCAACCTTGTGTCCTGTGTGTGAGAGATGAAGCACAACAGTTTAGTATAAATTAAACATGGCATGAATGAAACAGGGCACAACAATAAATTGTCCACATATTGTATCAGAACAGATCCATTGGCAGGTTGAAAAAGATTGTAAACAGTCGTATAAGGCCTGGGAGAAGATACTGGGGTTGTCTATGAAACCTTAGGGCAATCGTGTCCATGTGTAGTACTTCCCATTAACCTATCTATAGACTGTCTGGTTTGGGAGTCCTACATTCTTCACTTTGCAGTGCTTACTTAGGTGTCCCACTTGGTTGCAGTTAAAGCATTTTTGTTAGCGGGGTGGGTGATAAAGTTGTTGTGTGGGTTGAGCAGTGGGGAAAGGGTGAGGGTATGGGTAAGGATATTGAGGGAGAGGATATTGTGGGAGATATGGAGTTTGTGGATAGTATGAGAATTGTGGCTGTGTGTGATAAGTGGAGTAGGGCTGTGTTTGCAGTGGTGTGGGATTAGTGAGGACATGTAACTGTTCAGGTGCAGGTGTAGGTGTGGGTGCAGGTGTGTCTGCTGGCTGTGATGTTACCGTTATTCCTTCCAGAGCTTGAATACTGACAGCCATTAGATTCTCGCTCTGGGTCTCTCTCTTTTTAGAGATGTTCTTGTCATGTTCAATTGCGGATTCTATGAGGGTGTCTATTGTGAAACCCCTCCAGCCAGGCTGTGAGGTCTGAACCCGGGTCTTTAGGTCTTCTTTAAGACCATCCATGAGTACAGTGACAATCATTCCCCTGTGGTGACTGCTATCTTTAATATCTCCTAACCCAGAATACTGGGTGATAGCCTGCAGAGCCCGGTCACAATAATCTTCTGCAGATTCGCTCTCTTTTTGTATTATGGTGAAGATTTTGTTCCAGTTAACTACTACTGGAAAATATACACCCAATTGAGTTACAATGCGGGAAATGTTACCTTGATTAATTTTGTCTGTTATGGGAACATCTACATCCAATACACAATCCGTGACAAATTTTGGCACATCAATATTGCATGGTAGACAGGCCCTTAACACCACTCGGCTATCTATGTTGGTTGGTTCATGAGAACTACCCAAATTTCTCAAAAATCTTTGACATTTGGCTAATTCCTTTTTGGGATCGGGGAAATAATTTATTTTGGAATTTAGCTCTGCTCTTGTCCAAGGACAATGCATTACTACTTCCTTGTGGGCACTACTCCGTTCGCATCCGCATTCCCATTTGGAACAGTTATTGTCCGGATGGGATGCAGACCAGCTGCACTGCTACTTTTGACCTTATTACCTGGCTGGAGGTTTGAAATGGCAGACATGACAATAGGCTCATCATCCACATCATAAACATTTTCCTTATGGTTACTTAAGAGAGGGTACAAATTACTTGTTACATTTTTATGGGTTTTTTCAATAACTGTACCTGCACCACCATCATCATTACCTGCCATAATTTTAAACATTCTTTATATTTTATCTTTTTCACTCGAGAATGCACCAAACAGATGTGAGCTCGGACATTGTTCAATATCTCCTTATCAAAGCTAGCAATTCTAGGTAACGGCCTAACACTCTTCCTCGTCATATTAAACCATAAATCACAATACCTGGTTGCATTGGCACCATACTTAATATGCATAATATGTCATGCCGACCCAAGCGGCGCTTCCAACAGCAGCAAATAATTTAACATCTCTACCGTTTGCTTGGCCCCCATCCTGGGAGAACCCTGAGTTTTTCAATAGATTTAAACTGGTGAAAGACAGTCTAGATACTCTCACTTACCTATGGAAGAAATTTCTAGATGCCTCCACTCACCTATGGAAGTTATTTCTAGATGCTCCCACTCACCTATGGAAGAAATTTCTAGATGCTCCCACTCACCTATGGAACAAATTTCTAGATGCTCCCACTCACCTATGGAAGTTATTTCTCAGTTTACAATCACAAGTTTCCAGTGCGGCTCAATTAAAATGCTCAAATAACCCAACCTAATTACTAAACACTGCAATCACACTGAAAGCCAGTCCCTACAACAAAGACAACATGTACACCTGCTGATGTGTATAGAACAGTAGCTACTACCGAGCAGCTAGGCTAACTCCTGCACCTAGTCCTTAAGGATCATACAATACCCTTAACATTTAGGACCCGTGTTACACCCTAAACAAATACTCACAGTCACACACTCTTTTCCTGCACAGAAAAATACACGTTAACCCAGTTATTGGCAACAATTGAAGTAATCTCAACGGCTTTGTTTAAAACATGTGGCAGCAAGACCGGAAATACATATACGCTATTGTGCGACTAGTCGCATACACAAGAATGTGACTACTACACAACCGTATGACTCTTACCCTTAGCTGCGTATGCAAAAATGCATCTCTGCTGCATATGCAAAAATGCGACCCAGCCATGTACACAATACTGTGGCACCCCTTTTAGCATGCAATTCTATCAACAAAGGAAAACAAACTTTTTCCTTTCTTGTCCCTGGATTCTAGTCAGCGTACCTTGACTCACACGATAATGGATAATGATCTCTCAGCATCAAGTGGTTGCAGGTAAACCCTTCATGTGGCCACTCCACCCTTTGGTGAGAGATCGATAACCATATGTTTATCGTGTGAATTGGTAAGTGACCTCACTCGATGAGCCTCCAACTAAGGATACTGGATTTAAACCTCTATACGCTTCTGCCTATACCTTCTAAATCCAGCCTATACCTTCTAAAACCTGCCTATACCTCCTAGAATTTACGCTATTTGCATATACAGTAAATAAATACCTTCAGACTTTGAGAAATGTGTTTCCAACGCACAAAGGTTATTATTCAACATAAAAAAGTAGGTTACACGCTGTGATCTAAAGACAATTTAGCGCAAAGAAATCATACAGACCCAAGGTACAGTTATACATACACACGCACGCTGGGACCAGTTACCGGCATCAACAAGAAACCTCCATCATCAGCATCAGCAAGAAGACTCCAGATTGGGGTCAGAACACACATTTATACCCTTACAGAAATAGGCAATACAATAGGGAGGTTTGTTGTGATCCCATTGGTCCTCCATCACGGTGTATCTGTTACAGGACATTTAACAGGTCGATTCAAATTGACACAGAGCAGCCTCCGACAGCCTTTTGTCTCCTTTTTCCCACCACATGCAAATCTAAGCTGCTAACATTACAAAGTACATTTTGGTGTTTTAACTCTCTACAGTCCATAAATTGAGAATGCATGTTGCGATCTTCTCACTGATGACACCGGAAAGCTGTTGCGACAGAGTAGATCAGTACGCTACCAAATATGGTTGGCTTATCATGTACTAAACCTTAGATATCAAATAATCTTTATTTCACAACATTAGTAATAACTGAATAAACTTTGAATATTACACTTTGAAGCTATGGAACCTTTTACTTGAGTGTGCAGTGTGTAAGTATTAGGGGTTTGGGAAAAGACGCTAGTTAGATTTGTGTAGTGAGGACTTTTAACTTGGGGCAGATGTGTACGCATGCAGCTAATAAACAGCATTCGCATGCAGGATATTATCCATTCGCTAATGTGCGTATTTAATGTGCATATGGGATATGGGGAGATATGCGATCGCATGATGCTAATAATAGCATCGCTGTATGTACGTAAGTGTGAGTTTCTCTAAAATGGCGCTGGACGGCCATTCGTAAAATGGCGTCGTGCAGATTCTTATTTTTAAGATGGAGTCTGGTTGCCATTCGCAAGAAGGCGTCGCTCAAAGCTAAGTTTACACTGATTCTGTATCAGCCACTAAACCAGCTTCAACAGCACATACATTACCAGACTCCAAGCTTTTAAACCAATAATCCAGACTGAGGGCGTCTCCTTTCCCTCACAAGTACCCCAAGCGATCCTGGTGGGATCCAATGCTACTAAAACTTGAAAGCCAGTTGTTTCACTAATCAATTGTGTGGCTTTATGTACATCACCAGATATCATGTTTCTCTTGTCACGGTATTCATAATGTGTATGGAGGTATGGGGATGGTGTGTTTTTATGGATACGAAGCATTTCACTATGTGTAAGGGTCATAACCTCTGCAACTACTCTTCCTAGATATCATAAACCTTCTGAACTTGGAGAGAGCCACTTATACGCTTTCCTTCCACATATAAAATACACATCATCAGGGAAAACATAAGGAATAGAATACCTCATAATCATCAAACACACTTCCCTAGCAAGTGATCCTATCTCAGGTTCTCCCATTTGACTCATACAAGTTTCTGGTTCTATAACCCTGGCACAGTACCCTTCTGGTACCCTACCAACCATTTCCTTGGTGGAACTAAGTGTATATTTATATCGGAAGTGTCTTCCACCTAGTCTATTTGTGCATAAAAGTTCAAAGTTTATAAGTTCATTATCAGCTCTTAGTGAGAAAGTCATCGTCTGGTTATTCCCAGTCACCTCCCAAATTACTGGTTTGTTGGGGTTGGTGATGTTCAAACATAAAAGTGATCTATCTACTTGGTACTGGTGGAGTTTAAAATGGGGTGGTTTGGACATAAGAAATTTTCCATCCAATGCATCCCCTCTTCGGAATTCTAAAACCTCAGAGACATTCAATGGGAATGGCACTAACCCTACATTAGTTGTCCTTGAGGCACGTGAGAGCATACCCAACAGTCAGTTTGGTTTAAAACTTTGCCCACCATGGTATGATAATCCTCTAAAGGATACCCACCTCAATATGGGTTATACATAGGCTGGCACCATTGGCTGCATCTCTCATCGACTAGGGACCCACAAAACTCACACATACAATAATCCTCAGACGATAGACCTTCACACTGTCTCCGAGTTTCCAAAATAACAGATCTCTAACAATTACTGTACTGGGTTTGGTCCCTCCCCGGATTGGTTTAGCACTCCTTCTCCCAACTCCACTCCATCAATATCACCATCAGCTTCCCTCTCCGTCATTTGTCCTCCGTCACAGAAACCAGAAATCCCGAAACATACTAGGATGATGAAAACTCGGGAAGAAGACACAAATGTAACCCCAGCATACCATTCCATTGCTGGATTAGTGATCTACAAATTTCTTTAGCTCTGGTGTCTCACTGCAACTTTCAACCCTCCTGGAACAGACTCGCAATTGACAGGTCTACGTAATCTGCCTCGACTCCACCTTGTCTCTCCACCGGTTGGTTGACCTTCTTACAGTGAGTGGAATGAACCCAGGTATCTCTCTCTGCCACTTTCAAGGAAGTTGTACTCATCAGCAACACTTGATACGGACCTTCCCATCGATCTGTCAAACAACCAGAACACAAGAAATTTCTGATCATAACAAATTCTCCAGGTTCAACATAATGAAAGTTTGTTTCTGGCATATCATGTGACAACAATTTCAGATTCTACTGTTGCTGCTTCAACTGTTCACTCATTGTTATAAGATACCTTACAGTTACCTCATTGTTACTTTTCAAATCTTCCTGTGGACTTATAATCAAATGAGGTTGACTACCAAACAGTACTTCAAAGGGGGACAGATTAAGAGGGAGTCTGGGAGTTGTCCTGATGTTATGAAGGCCATCCCAGTCCAGTTTCTGCCATGATCTTACTCAGTTTATTTTTAATAGTACCGTTCATCCTCTCCACCTTGGCGCTGGCTTGCGGTTGGTAAGGGGTGTGAAGTCTACTATTAATACCTATCAACTTAGACATGTTCTGGAAGACATAACCTGTGAAATGAGTACCCCTATCACTTTCAATAATTCTAGGGATACCGTATCTGCATACAAACTCCTGAACAATCTTTTTAGCGGTAAACACAGCAGTATTAGTGGCAGCTGGATATGCCTCAACCCAATTAGAAAACACATCTGTACAAACTAATACATACTTGAGATTCCTGCAAGGTGGTAATTGGATGAAATCAATTTGTATTACCTGACATCACTGCGGCCGCCCACAAAATGGCAAGCATTCCAGCATTCCATCAGGAATGCCTCCATTTGTGTAGCCAACCCCTAGCCCCACCTACAAAATGGGCTGAGCTGTCAATCAACATCGACAGCTGGCCCTTTTGTAGTGAGCTCCGGAGCGAGCGAGTTTCTGTCTCGCTCTGGGGCTTGCGCTTGCGCAGGACCAATACATCGACCAGGTTTTGAGCTCGCAGCGCTTGCGACCGGGTCTGAATGAGGTCCTAAGTCCTGTAATGGTAAAGCCAAAATAGAAAAACCTGGGATCCACAATCTGCAGTATCCATGCATTCCAAAAAAGGTATGGATTTGCTATTTTTTCTGTGGCAGTGTCATGGTCTGTATGGCCTAGATTCTGTCAGTAGTCAGATGTGGTAATCCCTGGGTTAGACAGTGTCCTAAGTATTTAACCCTGGACAGGCATGGCTGTAATTTGTCCTTAGCAACCTTGTGTCCTGTGAGAGATGGAGCAATAAAAGTTTAGTATCATTTAAACGTGACATAAACGAATCAGAACACAACAACAAATCGTCCACATATTGTATTAGAATAGATCCATTGGCTGGTTGAAAAGATTGTAAACAGTCGTGTAAGGCCTGGGGGAAGATACTGGGGCTGTCTATGAAGCCCTGGGGCAATTGTGTCCGTGTGTATTGTGCCCCCCTGTATGTAAATTCAAATAGGTACTGACAGTCAGGATGAAGAGGGACAGAGAAGAAGGCAGAACAGAGGTCAATGACAGTAAAATGGGTTGCATTTGGTGGGATCTGCATTAGAATGACAGCTGGATTTGGCACTACGGGCAATTGGCTCTCTACTACCTTATTAACACCTCTAAGGTCCTGTACCAGCCTATAACCCCTCCCACCACTCTTCTTCACAGGAAAGATGGGACTGTTGGCTACACTCGCTGTACGGACTAAAATTCCCTGTTGTAATAACGCTCAATTATGGGATAAACCCCTATCTCTACCTCATGTTTTAGCGGGTACTGGGGAATTTTTGGAGCTTGCCTACCACTTTTTAGATTTACCATTACGGGAGCTACATTTGCCATCAATCCAGTGTCCTGTACATCTTTGGTCCAAAGAGAACCTGGTATTTGAGAAAACAGCTGCTGAGATGGATTCTTATCTGAAACAGTAGCGTGAAACATTAACATTTGGGAAGTGTCCAATATATCCCTCACCTCGTGCGCAACTCTCTCTGGGGTATCTAAAAATATACCATCAGGGGTACAATAAATGACACATTCCATTTTACATAAAAAATCCTTTCCCAGTGGGTTGGTAGGCACCGCTGCTGCCAGGAGAAAGGAATGCCTGGTATGCAATGGACCGATAGTAACCTCTGCAGATTTGGTTAAAGGATAATGTTGCACTTTACCCATTACCCCCATTGCTGGTACTGTTTTGCTGGTCACCTGTAAATTAGATGGAGATTTTATCACTGATCTGGTTGCCCCTGTGTCTACAGAGTGTTTAATACAAGCTACATCAACCGTCATTACAGGTTCTTCCTTAGTACCCCCAGTTAACCTGACTGGCTGTAGACTATAGGTGTGACTTGACCCCTAGACCTGACTATCTTCTTACAGCAAAGCATTCGCTGCTGTGACGTGAGCAGGTGATGGCTGGAATTGTCCTGACTGCTGTGGGTGCCCCTTCTGTGGGTATCTCGGTGTTCCCTGGTGTGGCGTTTTCCACTTTCTGGCCTTACAGAACTTACTTATGTGGCCCTCCTTGTTACATCTACAACACCTTTGTGGTTGACGTTTTGTGAAAGGTTGTTGTTGTGTGGGTCGGGGAATGAGGAAAGATTGTGGTTATGTATGGGGATAAGGGTTTGGAGGTTGTATGGGATGAGTGTATTGTGGCTGAGTATAAGAGTGCTGCGGTGTTATTTGCATTCCTTCCAGAGCTTGAATACTAACAGCCATTAGTTTTTCGCTCTGCATTTCTCTCTTCCTAAAGATGTTTTTGTCATGTTCAATTGCAGATTCCCTGAGTGTGTCTACCATAACTCCCCTCCAGCCAGGAAGTGAGGTCTGGACCCTGGCCTTTAGAGTGTCTTTAAGACCATCCATAAGCACTGTGATTGTCATTTCCCTGTGATGGGTGTTGTCTTTTATATCCTCTATGCCTGTGTATTGGGTAATAGTCTGCAGCGCTCTGGTAAAATAATCTGCTGCAGACTCACTCTCTTTCTGCTTAATCATGAAGATTTTACACCAGTTAACAATTAATGGGAAAAATACAGCCAATTGGGTGACAATGTGGGTTATATTGTCTTGATTACCTTCATCAGTTATGGGACTATCTCCATCCAATACACGGCCGTGATAAACTTTTTCACGTCGGTATTGTCTGGAAGACATGCCCGTAATACCACTCGGCAATCTTTATTGGTTGGCTCATGAGCATTACCTAAATCTTTTACAAATCTCTGGCACTTTGCTAGTTCTTTCGGGGAAATCTGTCAGGGAAATCTGTCATTATGGAACGTAGTTCTGCTCTTGTCCATGGACAATGCATCGCTACATTCCTTGTGGCCACTACACCATGTGCATCTGGATTCTCATTGGGAACAGTTATTGTCCGGACGGGATGGATGCCTGCCACACTGCTACCTTTGACCTTACTACCTGTTTGAGGGTTCAGCCTATTGCTACTACGTATGGTATTAGCAATCTCCGCTACTGTTACAGCGGGTGTTAATACTTCCTGCACTGGTGGGGCTACCTCCATTTCTGGTACTAGCGGGGCAGCTACCTGTACTTGCTGTGGTGGTACATTTAACATTTGTGCAACATGGGAAAGAGCGGACATCACAACAGGTTCATCATCTGCATCATAAACATGTTCCTTATAGTTACTTAGGAGAGGGCACAAGTTACATGTTACATTTTTATGATTTTTTAGATCGACTGTACCTTCATCCCCATCCGCATAGGGCGGTGGTGGTGTGCGTGGGCTACTAACATTACCTTCTGCAATGCTACCTTGCTGTCTGTGCGCGCTACTTTGCGGTGCGCACGCATCGCTATTTGCATATGCACTCCCTCGCGTCGTGCACGCAATGCTAGTTTGCGTCACATGCACAGCACTAAGCCACATGTTCGCCTCGTGCTGCCACAACTTCAAGCAATCATTAAAATTTATCCTTTTCTTCAGAGACTTCACTAAACATATAGGGCCAAATGTAATAGGGTGAGAGTTTAGAAAAGTGAGAGTTTCTGACACTTTTTAAACTTTGCCAATGTTATAGAGCCCAAAAACAAAGTAACAGAGCGAACTTGCATGTTTTTTTAGATTTAAAAAACTCTCACGATTTAAAATCTCATTCAGATGTTTTCCCATTTTGAAGACAAAACTCAACCAATGTGAGAGTTTACTGCTAAACTCTCACATTTTCTAAACTCTCACCCTATTACATTTGCCCCACACTGTCTCTGACATTGTTCAGAACCTCCGAATCAAAGCTACCAATCTTAGGAAAAGGTGTTCTACATTTCTTGGTAATTTTGACCCATATGTCGCAGTACACAGTAGCATACGCACCATACTTTTTAAACATAACATACCTGGCCGATCCATTCAGTCCTTCCATCAGCAGCACATCATCGACCATTACTAGAGATTGTTTCACACCCATCTGAGAAAACGCTTAGCAATTTCTAGAGAATTTCGATTGGTGAACGATTTTCAGTGAGCTACGTTCACGCACTCCCTCCCGTTATACAAAGCAGACCCGCCTGGCGTTACAGTTGGCTTGTATGACGAGGAGCAGAATAACCACCTATTGAAAATAATTCTACCTGCGATGATATTAAACCCGAGCTTCCGCCGCTCGCTCCTACTTTGAGTTTACTCCCACTGGTAGCATCTAGAAGTTCCAATAACTCCTAACCTTGCCAGCAGTTTCACTCCCACAACAACCCACTTCACAATCACGGTTTATATAACCATGCGGTTCGATCGCATTGCCCAAAGAACCTAACTGATCAATGGACTTTGCGATTAATGGGTGCCAGACCAAGAAACTCCTTAGTTTATCGATAACCACAAAGTACCTGCTTTGTACACTGGCCCAGTAGTTTGTACGGCCCTGTCAGGCACCTACTGAGTTTCCACTGAGGTTTAACAGACAGTAACCTCCACTATTTAGGCTTAACAGACAGTAGCCTTCACAATCACAAGTTTCAATTTACATACACCTTTTCTGCGCAGAAAACAAATAAAACTTTTTCCCTTAATATAGCCGTATAATTCAGAGGTTTAACAAGCAATCACGCTATGCATACAATGACCGTTTGAACACGTGGCAGCAATACAGGAAATGCGTTTGCTATTGTGCTACTTACCCTCTAACACAAAATGTTAACAACGAAAGAAAGCAATTCTTCCTTCCTTGTCCCTAGATTCTAATCAGCGCTCCTTGAACTCACACAATAACGGATAGCGGTCTCTCAGCATCAAGTGGTAGCAGGTTTTTGAAGGCAATGCATTCTTTCCTGAGTATGACGCCTCCACCCTTTGGTGAGAGACTGCTAAACGTGTGTTACCGTGTGTATGGTAGCATGATTTCACTTGACGAGCCCCCAGCTATGAATTCCTATTAACCTCTATACCCTAAAGTCGCTATTCAGCATTGTAAGTCGCACAAGAAATAACTGCTTTCCAGACTTTGATTGTGGTTACAAAGCACAAAAAGATATTATTCACATAAAAGCATATAGTTACATGCCTTGATCTATAATACAAAAAGCGCAAAGGATATACAATATACAAGGTACAGTCGATGCATACACATGCGCTATGGATCCAGAATTCCCGGCATCAACTATGAAACCTCCGTCAACAGAAAAAGAAAGATGACTGACTACTAGATCTAGAGTGCTTGCATATGTACCCTTGCAGAGATAGGCAATACAATAGACCAAGTTGGCATAATCCCATTGGTTCTTCCTCCTGGTTCTTCTGTTACGATACAGTTCATAGGTCAGTTTGTATTGTAATAGTTCAGCCCTCCAACAGCACTATGTGTGCGTTTTCCCACCTAAGAACAAGTCTAAACTGGCTAATAAACATTACATTACAGAGTACATTTCAATGCCTATCTCTCTATGATCCATAACTTGCAAATGCATGTTGCGACTTCCTTGCCGATGGAACCAGAAGTCTGCAAATAAACAGTGGTTTAGAATGGCACCAAACATGGTCATGTACTAAACCTTAGATACAAAATATATGAATTTCACAATAGACTTGATAACGTATAAAACCTCTAATATTAACCTTAATGCTTAGGGAACCTTTTTATAAGTTTTGGTATGTGTAAGCGTAAGGATATTGCGTGTAGTCGCTAATATGCGTGGTGCTTTGATAAACAGCACAACTGTGTGCTGTTCTTCTTGTATATTATATGTATAATTTAACTTGTGTATGTGGTATGGTAGGACTTTTAACAATGTTCTATTGCGTGGGAAACGCACGACGCTAAATAACAACATAGCGCCGTATATTACTGATACTGTATGGGGAAAGCAAAATAGTGCTGTGTAGCCATTCGAAGCCAACCAGCCGGCTTCGACACGCTATACGTGCAGCGATTAGCAGTGGTGCAAGACCAACCTGTGGCCCGCCATTTTTTAAGTGCTGGGCATAATTTATCGACTGTCAGGTATATTATTATCGATCACATCCCTAAATCCATTTGAGGTGGTAATAGAGCATTTAAATTATTGCAATGTGAGGCACAATGGATTTATCGAATGGGTACACTTGCCCCCAGAGGAGGAAATGAGAATCTAGGTCTTCATTGTTTTGTGTAAATTATTGATTTTTTTGATCCTCTATTGCTAAATACCATTTGGGATGTTAGTGAGTAAAACACACATTGGTGCTTTATATTTATACGCGATGTTTAGTGTCCAACAAATGATTATTATAATATGTAATTACACTTGTATATGTTATTTCCACACTGCGATTATGTTATGGTGTGATATGTTAAGCATTTTGCTCTTTGCTACATAAATGCCATTTTCTTTATATTTCTTTAAGTGGTGAACGGGGCGATGAAGGAAATTACGTCTTTACGGTGCGCCTCCCTTCCAGACGCCGGGACCCGTTTCTGCACATGGTGGTTGGTAGTGGTATAAGTAAGTAGATTTTTGTACTGTATGTTATATTGCCGTGACGATGGTACAATAAAGTAGCTCCGAAACGTTGGATACCTACCTGGACGTTTGACCTGTCTATTTACTCGAGAGTCGCTGTCTCTGGTGATGTATTTTGGATACCTCATATAGGGGTTTCCTAACAGAGGGCACCGGGGACAATATTGATTTTTTGATTTGGAGTGCCGTCCACAGGAATTGTGTGTGTGTGTGTTATATATATATATATATATATATATATATATATATATAATATACACACACTACACACACACACACACAAGTTAAATACATGCAGGATAAAATAAAGTTCCTGATAGGCATCTGTCTGTTTGTCCGGGCTACTTTCGACAACCACTGAATGGATTTTGATGCAGTTTAACTATTCTATAGAGGATTTGTCGAAGAAGGTTTAGGTATATAAAACATTAATGTATGGCAAAACGGAGCTGAGTAGTGACTATTTTAGTGAAGCAAGTGAATTAAAAAAATGGATGTCCAAGCGCTGCCTAAACCGTTAGATATAGCACAACGATGGATTTTATTTTATACTATGTAGAGATTAAAACGTTGATACGTATTATCTGGTTTCTCCAGAAAAAGTGTTGTAACCCATCCTCCGGGATAATTAATGAACTGCCTCCACCCAAGCTAGTATGTACAGTTATGAATTGGTAAGATTATAATGTACAGTTATGGATTAGTATTAAATGATTTATTGATAATGATACCTGGTTAGTTATACTCTCTCGTTCCTTTGCAGGTTCACAAGTCCAACGATGCAGAGCTCTTTGTTCTCAGGTAAGTAGCCACTCTATACTAGTACAGTTAAAGGATATTTTTTATATTTTGTAGAGAGTATAATATACAGTACAATTGGATAAGTAAAACATACAATATTAAATTACACTGGAGATCAATACATCAATACCGACATTACATAACTTCTGTTAGAATACAACATACATACAAACCACCTTATCGAATACTATAAGAATCCGCCCTATTCATTTCCCCCTTGCAGTATATACGTGCAATGCAGTAATGACAGTTTTAGATGTCCAATGTCTATATTGGTGAGACTAGAGTTGGCTAATCTCAATTTTAGAGAGGGTTCATTTCCCCTAGTTAACTTCCTTACTATATTGTTTCACTGTATCCTTAGATGGTGAATTGGCTCAGAAAAAATAGTAGAGTCTGGGCCTGATTCAGAGCCGGACGCTATTTGCGTTCGCTCGTTCAGAAAAAGGGTCCGGATATTTAAATTGAGCGCTCGCTCTTTGCGGTCTGTTCACGCCTCTATGTCTGAGCGAGCGAACGAAACATGCGCTCGCTATTTTGTAAAGACGCCCCTGGCCGCTCGCATCCTACGTCATCTCCGCTATTTATTAGATTAATCGAGTACATCGAAAGGCGTCTGAACTGCTTGCAGTGCTTGTGGTTGGATTTTCCTACCGCAATCATGCGAACAGTTCAGGCTAAGAGACAACCAAGTGACGTGGCCGATGACGCTGCTTTGTTAATTATGCACACCCTTAAAACGCCCGTTTTGACTGTTTGGCACACATGCGTTCGGATCTCCACTCCCCGTTTTCAAGCACTTTCCCCTGTTACCACCCACAAACGCCTCATCCTGTCACTCAAATTAGCAGGCACTCGCTATTTTGCGAGCGCTCGATTTCCGACCGCAATGACTGGTTGGCGCATGAGCATTACGACCCATATGCATGCGCAGTTGTGCGAACATCGCTCGGAGCGAACGAGCGGCCGCTTACGAGCGGCTCTGAATCAGGCCCTATGTCCCTTATCATCCCGTTGCTTAAGAGTTTCCAGAATTTTACAATATAAATATTGTTTTGATTCAATTACTTGTAATAGAATTTTCATAGAACCCTCTAGCAATTAGTAACAAATTAGCAAATTAGTGGTAGGCAACACATCAATATGAATATAATGTAATTCTCTATCAGTTTTCATCAAAGATAGTGATCTTCTCTAATCACTGTAACAGACCTCGGAAACTGTATAGAGTAGTTGATATGTTAGCTGTGTATACATATATACAGGCAGGGTCGGATTAATGGGAGGGCGACAGGGGCGATCGTCCCTGGGCCCCCACACGTTAAGAGCCCCCACACCCATCGGGGTTAAAGTGGACCGGAGGAGACGGAACCAGTTCCGCCTCCTCCGACCAACCTACCCTAGGCGCCGCAGGGAGGATCTATTTGCCAGGCTCCCTCCAGGGGCGGATCTAGACTTTTCTTTTAGGGGGGGCGATTTAATGATTAATTCTGACTCCTCCTCTTTCTGGTCCCAACTCGCCCCCTTTACAGGTTTTTCACTGTGTTATTTGGTTGCCTGTATTTCTAGCCACTCTGCTGAACATAACCACACACAAGTGCTGAACAGCATATACTGTATGTAGCAGCACACATACCATGT